>OZ025248.1:9331057-9369373 GCA_964019135.1 Arenicola marina | reverse complement strand
AGGGTGACGGGTGAGGGGAAGCGTGGAAGAAGGGTTGAGGTTCTGGTTGGAGTCAGTCAGGCAGTTCTGGGGATGTATTGGGGTACGATATGACCTTCTATTGACTAGGGGGTGATTATTGGCCTTCTGGCGATAGTGAATTGTGTATGTGAATGACCTGTACATAAATAACTGGCAAACCTCCCATACTCTGGCTTACGTCGTAGAATCGCGCATCCGTGATACATAGTCTCTGTATATCTGTATATGCATCTACATACATATAATGGCCTATTTACCACTCCTCCTCCCCGTCCTCTCCCGCACCCCACCCAAACACACAGCGCCCCCCGACCCGCCCAGTGACGTGTGGGTCCAGTGCTACAGCACAGACAAGATGGCTGAGATCTACTGGCAGCCGGGCCGCGAGAACTACGCCCCGATCCTCAACTTCATCGTCCAGTTCAACACGAGCTTCAACCCGGACACGTGGTATGATATTGCTGACAACGTGTCGCAGAACGTGCGTAACGCCAAGGTGCAGCTGTCGCCCTACGCTAACTACACGTTCCGGATCCTGGCTCGCAACAAGATCGGTCTGAGCAACCCCAGCCTGCCCACCGCCGACGTCTGCCGGCTCACCACCGCCGAGACACCCGACAAGAACCCCGAGAACGTGATGGGCGAGGGCGATCTGCCGGACAACCTGGTCATCTTCTGGACGGTGAGTGTGTGGGAGCGGGGAGGGGAAGGGGGGGTGGGAAGGGGGAGTGGGAGGGGAAGGGAGGGGAGGGCGACTTGCCGGACAACCTGGTCATCTTCTGGACGGTGAGTGTGTGGGAGGGGGAAGGGGAGGGGGGTGGGAAGGGGAAGGGAAAGGGGAGAGGGAGGGGAGGGCGACTTGCCGGACAACCTGGTCATCTTCTGGACGGTGAGTGGGTGGGTGATCGAAGGGGAGTGGGAGGGAGGTGGGGAAGGGGAAACGGAGGCGAGGGCGGCCTGCCTGACAACCTGGTCTTGTCGGTCAGTAGCACTTGCTAATGTTGCTAATGTTTATTGTAAAAACAATGACCGTTGATTGATTCACATCGTCTTAAAAACTGTGTGGCAATTAATTCGTTAAGTATTTCAGGGTAAATTTCACAGAATCAATGAAAATGCCAATTTACAGCAACAGGTACCAATCCATGGTCTTACACTGACGGGCGGATGTAATGCCTCATAAATTAAATTATAGCGAGCGCTAGCAAGCATGCTTGCATATTCAAAGTCCATTTTAAGCATAGGCTTTGGACTTTCATTTCGCGTAACAACCCCCATGAGACGTTTTCGGATTTGGAGTAATTATCAGCTGTACATAAATATATTCAAGCTAAGAGAGGTTGAAGCTTATTATGTCATGTCTTTAATAATTAAATCAGCTGCCCCACAACATTTACGAATCAATTATTCAATGTTAACATTCGATGTATATCTCAAATTAAAGTTAATTTATACGCGACGGGCTAAATGTTGGTGACCGCCCATCGGCTGCTGTCATAGTGAGTAGTTGTGACGTCAAAATGTTATAAACATGACGTCACAATGGGAGTTCCTAAGCAACCGAATGATATGCCACAAGCATGTGAATGGTATACGTCATCCCGCCAAAGATATTCTTTATAGCAAGAGGTATCCCCTCGGAATATCTGCATTAATAAATATACGTTCGCATTTTTTAGGTAGCACCTGACAACTTCCATTTAAAAGTATACCAGCGTCCGTCAAATTGTTGCGCAAGTCATATTTATACACAAATACCATATTTGATAATTATTTTGGTTGAAAGTTATGTTTTATGATAAAGCCCATTTGGAAAATTAATATTAGAACCATTTCTTTGAAAATATATAAAATACAAGAAAAATAAATGTCATTTTCAAACTATTCTTGACAGAATGGACTCCCGCCATTTTGATTCACTTAATATCCTTAATAATTACATGAGTAACAATATTACCATGCTGGATCTTTTTAAGGTGTGAAAAAGAAAACACTTTGAACTCATCAAACAACACTTAGCATAAAGATATGTTCACTGGTTTTCGTAGAAAAACCTATATTTCGTCATTGTGATGAATCCTAAAGCGGTCTGTCAAACTTAATGACGTTCGCACAAGTAGGTATTTTTCAGTTGTACGAGCCAATGTTGTGCTGATGACCTGCAAGAAATTTGTTTTCCTGTATTATATTTGCTCACAACAGCTATTTAACTGTTTGTGGACGCTATTTCCGCCTCTACAGCCGTTCTCGTTGTTGCGATCGTCAATTCTGTCAAATACGAGAATTGACGTTAGACACACACTCATGCTCAGAAAACTGCTGATCCCTAACACCAGGCGTTTCTCGTTGGGTGTCTTACAGTCAGCACGTTGGTCTCAACTGTTTTCCAACCAAAACACGCGAACAGCGTTCATTCCGAAGCTGTTAAGCTATAAGACAAACTGTCTGAAAATCCATGTTACGTTCGCATTAGATGACGTTTGCACCAGACGATTTTTTCAACATCACGTATCCTCATGACGCAGACGCATTTGTGATAATAGTTTTGCGTTTCCGTTCAAAAACGTGAAAAAACCTTTATTAACTCGAGTTTTATACGACAAATAAGGGGGTAAATTAACCTCCCAAATCTCAAGATAAAAAATTATCTTGTTGCGAACGTCACTTTAATGACGGAAACCCATGTTGCGACCGTCAGAATGCGACAGAACACCATGTAGTCAGATCCAAGAAGTGGGGCCCCGGGGGGATTTACCCCCACTCCCTCCCCCTCAAGCAATGGACTGCGAAATACGAAAAAAGGACGAAAACGTTTCAACAACTATTGGCGCAAAAATACGAAACGGCCAGAGCTGAATATTTCCATTACAGATCCGATGAGAGAAGAGAGCCTAAGTGAGAAGAAAGACACCCCATACCAGGATACTGAAAAAAGGAAATGTGGCGGTTTTAGGGCGAGCTGTGTATGCAATAGCTAAACTGGGCCGACCAACCTGCTGGGATGATGACATGCATGAATATAATTGCCCTCAAGTAGTTGCCGCGGCCCAGACCCGAACCCGCGACCTAATGATCTGCGGACTAGTGCGTGAACCACTATACCAGGGAAGGTTCCGGGTACCGAAGAAAGCTTCAGGCGAGAAGGAGATGAGAGCCCAGACCAACATTTCAAAACAATATCTAAGGAAAGAAAAAGACAGGGCAGCGCAGATCACTATTCAAGAACAATACTAAAGAGAGGAATGAGAGGACATCTCATACCAGGCGACAGAAGAAACCCTGAGGCAGGGAGAATAAGACCAGACCGAAAGACGATACGACAGAAAAAACGCATATGCATGAAGAAGAGGACAAGCCAAACCAGAGCGACCAAAGAGAGCATATAAGAGGACGAATATGACATATTGGACGACAGAAGAAAAATTACGAGAGGATAGACAGGACTGCTCAGACATAAAAGACAAAAGAAAGCCTATTACATGAATGAGAGAGGATAGTCTAGTCCTGAAGACAGAATAAGTCATTAGGGGGAAAACTAGGACAGATTACATGAAAGAAGAAGCCTTAAGGGAGTAAAGAGAGGAAGCCCCAGACCAGGAGACAGAAGAAAGCCTAACAGAGGAAGAAGAGCACATTCCAAATCAGAAGGCACTTCGGAAAGCACGAAGAACAGAAGACAACCCTGATCAGAATACAGCAGAAAGCCAAAGTGAGGAAGCAGAGGACAGCCAAGACCAGAAGCCAGAAGAAAGCATAAGACAGAAAGGAGAGGACAGCCCAGACCAGAGGGACGGAAGAAACCTAAGCTGAAGACAGAAGAATAGGATTAGATGACAGAACAAAAGTTAAGGGATGAAGGAGAACCCAGACCACTAGAATCCAAATCAGAAACCAGTTGAGACAGTCAGGAAGCAGCTAGGGACAGCCCAGACCAGAGCGACAGAAGAATACCTAAGCCATGACGCAGAGAGGACAGTCCAGACGTGAAGACAGAAGAATTATATGTTAAAGGAGGAAGAATAAGACAGATTGGACAACATAATAAAGCATAAGCAAGGAAGGATAGGACCAGACTAGGTCCAGACCAGGGGATAGATCGTAAGGCAACCAAAGAGAGAATAGCACAGACCACATAATAATAATAATAATAATAATAACAATCATTTTTATTCGTATGTATATGATTAAGATTTTGAAGTGTATCGCTTTATTACACCAGGGAATGTTGAAGATATTTAAATGCAAAATTTGGTAATTCAGGTAACCTGTCGCACTGATTGATAACTTGATATAAAAGTATCTTTAGTTTGTCCGTCTTTTTGTCTTTTGTTTGTCAGAGAATATCAGTCTGGAACACTATTTAGAGTCCATTTTAGAATATGTCGGTCTCATTTCTGTCAAAATGATGGCCTTAGCAAAATTCAAATCTAAGATTTTGTGCTTCATATCTTGCGTAACTAACATAAAAAACAACATAATGTATCCTTTTGAGTAGTAACTTTAGAATCAATGATATGTTAGCTGTAAAGTTGTTTTTAACAGGTGATTAAACAGCCTAATGTTGTGCTAACTTCATACGTATTCTTTCAAATTTCCGTCAAAATATGACCTAAGCAACAACAAAATTAAATTAATGTTTTTTATGTTTAAATTCTTGCATACCTTGATAATGTTTTGATTAATATTGGTCTCTGTGCTACTTTTCTATTGACTTAAGGAATAAGAACTGAATTGGTACATCTTTTATATTGAAATCACATGGGAGTTAATGGTACCCTTTTATATGGAAGTTGTCACCTATCCATATTATATTAGATTAACGTACACCTGTTTCCTCCCGTACAGCCCATGTCGCCCATAGAATACAACGGCGACCGGTTAACGTACATAGTGTCGTGGAAACGTGCTGACGTGGCGGACGGCGTGGAGAGCTCGGAGACCGTGGACGACCCCTCCCTCTGGTTCCACGTCGTCCAGCAACCGGTTGACAAGCCCTACACTCCCTTCTACATCCGGGTCAAGGCCCACAATGCAGTGGGTGACGCCAAGGTCGAACCCAAGTGGCTTCTGGGATACTCAGGGGAAGGAGGTACAGCTATTGGTGTAGATACGTCACGTGAACACCATTATAGGGAAGACGGCCAAAGTGACATATTGAATTAAATTTAAAAGTATCGCAATTTATGTTAATGCGTTCAATTCATAGCAGGTATGTTAATTTGGATACTGGGGACCTCTCGATGGCATTGTACGAAACATGGTAAAAGTTATCTATTAAATCACTTTTAAATCCATGTTAGATATATGATATACGAAGTTCCGTTAATTAAATGATTCATACGAATCGTCGACCCAATCGGACTCTTGACCCTTTTTTTTGACCCAGTTTCTTGACCGAGTTTCTTGACTCTTTAGCTTGACCCTTTAGCTTGACCCTGTTTCTTGGCCTTGATTCTTGGTCCTGTTTCTTGACCTTGTTGTTTTACCCTGTGTCTTGGCCGTGAAGGCGGCCTGCCACCCCGGTCTCGTTGAGCTGGTCACTGTAGGTGTGTGTGTTGCCTTCCGTTCCGCAGAGCCGCTGGCCGCCCCGGCTAACGTGGCCATAGTAGAGGGCACAGTCACCGACACGGAGGCAAACCTTCGCTGGGACCAAGTCAACCTCGACCCCGACATCATTCAGGGCTTCTTCCGCGGCTACAGGGTAGGTGGCGCGGGAGGGGTAGGTGGCGCGGGAGGGGTAGGTGGCGCGGGAGGGGTAGGTGGCGCGGGAGGGGTAGGTGGCGCGGGAGGGGTAGGTGGCGTAGGAGGGGTAGGTGGCGCGGGTGGGGTAGGTGGCGCGGGAAGGGTAGGTGGCGCGGGAGAGGAAGGTGGCGCGGGAGGGGTAGGTGGCCCGGGAGGGGTAGGTGGCACGGGATAGGGTAGGGAGCGCCGGATGGGTAGGTGGCGCGGGAGGGGTAGGTGGCGTGGGAGGGGTAGGCGGCGCTGGAGGAGTAGGTGGCGCGGAAGTGGTGCGGGAGGGGTAGGTGGCGCGGGAGGGGTAGGCGGCGCGGGAGGGGTAGGTGGCGCTGGAGGAGTAGGTGGCGCGGGTGGGGTAGGTGGCGCCGGATGGGTAGGTGGCCCGGGAGGGGTAGGTGGCGCGGGAGGGGTAGATGGCACTGGAGGAGTAGGTGGCGCGGAAGTGGTGCGGGAGGGGTAGGTAGCGCGGGAGGGGTAGGTGGCACGGGAGGGGTAGGTGGCCCGGGAGGGGTAGGTGGCGCGGGAGGGGCAGGTGGCCCGGGAGGGGTAGGTGGCGCGGGAGGGGCAGGTGGCGCGGGAGGGGTAGGTGGCGCGGGAGGGGTAGGTGGCGCGGAAGGGGTAGGTGGCGCGGGAGAGGTAGGTGGCGCGGGAGGGGTAGGTGGCGCGGAAGGGGTAGGTGGCCCGGGAGGGGTAGGTGGCGCGGGAGGGGCAGGTGGCGCGGGAGAGGTAGGTGGCGCGGGAGGGGTAGGTGGCGCGGAAGGGGTAGGTGGCGCGGGAGAGGTAGGTGGCGCGGGAGGGGTAGGTGGCGCGGAAGGGGTAGGTGGCGCGGGAGAGGTAGGTGGCGCGGGAGGGGTAGGTGGCGAGGGAGGGGTAGGCGGCGCGGGAGGGGTAGGCGGCGCGGGAGGGGTAGGTGGCGCGGGAGGGGTAGGTGGCGCGGGAGGGGTAGGTGGCGGGGGAGGCGTAGGTGGCGCGGGAGGGGTAGGTGGCGCGGGAGGGGTAGGTGGCGAGGGGTAGGTGGCGCGGGAGGGGTAGGTGGCGCGGGAGGGGTAGGTGGCGCGGGAGGGGTAGGTGGCGAGGGGTAGGTGGCGCGGGAGGGGTAGGTGGCGCGGAAGGGGTAGGTGGCGCGGGAGGGGTAGGTGGCGCGGGAGGGGTAGGTGGCGCGGGAGGGGCAGGTGGCGCGGGAGAGGTAGGTGGCGCGGGAGGGGTAGGTGGCGCGGAAGGGGTAGGTGGCGCGGGAGAGGTAGGTGGCGCGGGAGGGGTAGGTGGCGCGGGAGGGGTAGGCGGCGCGGGAGGGGTAGGCGGCGCGGGAGGGGTAGGTGGCGCGGGAGGGGTAGGTGGCGCGGGAGGGGTAGGTGGCGCGGGAGGGGTAGGTGGCGCGGGAGGGGTAGGTGGCGCGGGAGGGGTAGGTGGCCCGGGAGGGGTAGGTGGCGCGGGAGGGGCAGGTGGCGCGGGAGAGGTAGGTGGCGCGGGAGGGGTAGGTGGCGCGGAAGGGGCAGGTGGCGCGGGAGAGGTAGGTGGCGCGGGAGGGGTAGGTGGCGCGGAAGGGGTAGGTGGCGCGGGAGAGGTAGGTGGCGCGGGAGGGGTAGGTGGCGCAGGAGGGGTAGGCGGCGCGGGAGGGGTAGGCGGCGCGGGAGGGGTAGGTGGCGCGGGAGGGGTAGGTGGCGCGGGAGGGGTAGGTGGCGAGGGGTAGGTGGCGGGGGAGGGGTAGGTGGCGCGGGAGGGGTAGGTGGCGCGGGAGGGGTAGGTGGCGGGGGAGGGGTAGGTGACGCGGGAGGGGTAGGTGGCGCGGGAGGGGTAGGTGGCGAGGGGTAGGTGGCGCGGGAGGGGTAGGTGGCGCGGGAGGGGTAGGTGGCGCGGGAGGGGTAGGTGGCGAGGGGTAGGTGGCGCGGGAGGGGTAGGTGGCGCGGAAGGGGTAGGTGGCGCGGGAGGGGTAGGTGGCGCGGGAGGGGTAGGTGGCGCGGGAGGGGTAGGTGGCGAGGGGTAGGTGGCGGGGGAGGGGTAGGCGGCGCGGGAGGGGTAGGCGGCGCGGGAGGGGTAGGTGGCGCGGAAGGGGTAGGTGGCGCGGGAGGGGTAGGTGGCGCTGGAGGGGTAGGTGGCGCGGGAGGGGTAGGCGGCGCGGGAGGGGTAGGTGGCGCTGGAGGGGTAGGTGGCGCGGGAGGGGTAGGTGGCGGGGGAGGGGTAGGTGGCGCGGGAGGGGTAGGTGGCGCTGGAGGGGTAGGTGGCGCGGGAGGGGTAGGTGGCGCGGGAGGGGTAGGTGGCGCGGGAGGTGTAGGTGGCGAGGGGTAGGTGGCGCGGGAGGTGTAGGTGGCGAGGGGTAGGTGGCGCGGGAGGGGTAGGTGGCGCTGGAGGGGTAGGTGGCGCTGGAGGGGTAGGTGGCGCGGGAGGGGTAGGTGGCGCTGGAGGGGTAGGTGGCGCTGGAGGGGTAGGTGGCGCGGGAGGGGTAGGTGGCGCGGGAGGGGTAGGCGGCGCGGGAGGGGTAGGTGGCGCTGGAGGGGTAGGTGGCGCTGGAGGGGTAGGTGGCGCGGGAGGGGTAGGTGGCGGGGGAGGGGTAGAAGGGCGGGGGGGGGGATAAAGAACCCGACCAGAAGCGAAGGACCGCAGCGAACTATGGGTATTTGTTGCGAGATAATAAATGCATGGGACAATAATACTTCCATCGCCAACTTATACTTTTCTTTCAAGTACCGGTACTTACATTTTTGTAAAAACTATTTAAAAAATAATAACAGCTGAAATCATTTCCCGCGACACAGGTGCAGTTTGCGCGCCAGAGCGAGTGGCCAGACAACATCCGGGACGTTGACTACATCTTCAACAAGTCGTACCAGTACCCGCGACCTCGGGAGAGACGAGCCGTCGACGAGGTCCAGGTCATCCTCACCCACCTGCCGCCAAATTCCGCTATCCGGTGCCAGGTTCGAGTCCTCAATAAGTACTACGCGGGGCCGCCCAGCCAGCAGATCGAGTTCCAGACGGATGTGGGCGGTGAGTGCCCGTCGTGGGAAGGGGGAGGGGGAGTAGGGACTGTGTGTGTGTGTGGGGGGGGGGGGGTGTTGAGCGTTATGGCCTTCCGTTCATTACGTTTCAATACAAAGTAATTCAGGTGTTTACAGGGGAATGGGTGGAGGCGGGGGGGTTGACATTATTCACATTCTGCAATATACACATAAGGGTAATCAAACCATAGAGCTTGCATGTATTTTAATTTAAAGTGTTAGACATACGCCCAATATGTGACGACTCTGATTGCTGTCACATCTGTACCTTGTTTCAATGAATAAGACCTCCCCCTTCCAGAGCCGGGCCCCCCAGCCTCCCTCGACGTCATCCAGCGAGGCTCCACCCACTTCGAGCTGCAGTGGCAGCCGCCCATTGAACCCAATGGGGATCTGGTGGGATACCAGATATCGTATCAAACTGGTGAGATCCCCTGCGCAGTGTATAGCATGGCGATGTAGGGATCACCAAGGCCATCGGGAGCATCGATATAAACTGGAGCATCGGGATCATTGTCTCACTTAGATCATCTGTCTCATTTAGTTCATTCGTCTCATCGAGGTAATTTGTCTCATTTAGATCTTTTGTTTCATTTAGATCATCTGACTCATTTAGATTATTGGTCTCATTTAGATCATTGGTCTTATTTAGATCATTTGTCTTATTTAGATGATTTAGTCTCATGTCGTTTTCCGCTTTGTGCGATGCGAGTTTGTCGCCTTAGGTCGACCCTCAAATTCGTCTGTGTTACTGTGTCGACTAATGCTATAATATGTATACGTCTGTCTGTACCAAATCCCCATCACATGTGTGTATTTCTCTCTATGTCCCATACGTTTCATATATATTATATATTATTCAATATTTTGATATATATATTATTCAACATGTTGCCTTTAATAGTATTCAATAAATTGATATCTATATAATTCAATATTTGGAGATATGTATTATTCAATATGTTGATATTCAATATTTTGATATTCAATATTTTGATATAATATACATTATTCAATAGTCTCACAAGGACATGCTACTCAATATTTTCACTTAGATATCTTGTTTAACATCTTCATAATAATTTCATACTTTTGATGTATTATTTATCTATTCTACTATAATTACATATAGTGACGGGGTTGAACCTTGGTCGGATGAAGTTTCGGGAGCCGCTGAACGACCCTGCGGCGACCCAGGCCAAGCTGACCGGCCTGCAGCCCAGCTCGTTCTACAGGGTGTACCTGGCCGGCATGACGGTCAAGGGCCAGGGCGAACCCATCTTCCTCGACATGAAGACCCTCCCACCAGGACGTAAGTCTAACTGGCGATAGGTCGGAAATTAGTTCCTGCCCCAACGTCGCAAATGCTGCTTTGGCCTGCGTAGTGTCCTTGAAAGCTTGTCATATTATATTAGATGTAATGCATTTGGACAATAACAACATGCACAATTTATGTTTTTGTTTCTGTGCACATGACGGCTAAGTTGGGCCATCATGCACTTAGAATCAACCGATAACTTAATATATATATATATATATTATGTTGCTTACTCTACCGTAAACTGTGGTTTCCGCCGCCAGAGCCCAGCCCAGACGAGTTGGGCCATCAGACACTTAGAATGAACGGATAACTAATTGTACGAAACTAAACATGGGGAAAGTGAAGACATGAACACTAATCTCTCAATATATATATATACTACATGTTGCTTACCGTAAACTATGGTTTCCGTCGCCAGCGCCTAGCCCCCCGACCTTCATGATTTCCGACCTGAACGACACCTACGTTAACGTGACGTGGGAGCCGTCGACAGCGCCCAACCCAGGCAGCATCTTCTACGTCGAGTACAGACAGCGAAGTCAGTCTCAACGTTAATACTACACATTGTGCAGTGATTTGTTTTTGTGCCATGTCTACTGTGAATGTAGAATAACAATTGGTGTCAGTTCTATCACGTCAACTTTATTGTTCAGTTAGTGTTATTTAGGTTAATGATTCGCGTTTTGGAGGCGCGGATATTGCCTGGCGAATAACGTACGAATTTAGTCAGGCTCTATATAAGGTTCGATATAAACGCCAGCAAATGTTAACATTTAGACAAACTGAACTGTTATTTGCCGCGAAAACAATATCAATGGAATACGATTTTCATTAACAAGTAATAACATCAATTACTATATATATTCCATGGTTCATAAATTGTGCTTATAAGCTGAGAGCAGCGGTCCTAGGTTTACCGGAAGTAGTGGCGCAGATCCAACATGGCGATGGTGGGACCGACATATTGAGTGACATAATGACTCGGGCCTGGACTCATAATGACTCGGGCCTGGACTACAGTGACTATATAGTTCAACCACGTTTCGCCCAAAGTCACTATATTTCAACCATAGTGACGCGTGCATGTACGGTACATACTACGCCTAGGGCACTGGTTTCTTCATGATTTGTGGGACTAAGATATTAGATTCAGTAAAGCTCGCACTGAAATTTCCGCAACTACACTATATAAACGTGGGGGGGGGGGGGAGGGATGGAACACCCCTTCTGAATCACGAATCCCTAAGAATTGGGGAGAGTAATATCGAATCTCCAAGATGAGCACTGTTCAAGACTGGGCGCGAAAAAAACACACCTTAAAGGTATCACGAATATCGAAGAATTCGCAAATTGCTATAACGGATCACGATAAATAGGAAAAAGAGTCTTTGAACCAGGAATTGTACGGATAATGATCCCCAAAAATTACCAACAGCTAATCGCGAATCTTCACGAATTCCTGGATGCCAATCGCGGAGATCGGAAAAGGTACCCCCCCCCCCTCTATGAAGTGAGCGCCCAAAGTGGCGCCGTCTATACAGACACCGACCGGTACACACACCCCAGACACGCTGGATATATACCCCTGTCTCCGTAGATCTGTACCAGTGGGAGCAGACTCCAGACGAGTACCTGCTGACCTACCTGATTATCTACGACCTGGAGCCCGGCACCATCTACCAGGTGCGCGTCGTGGCCAAGAACGGAGACGGACTGGAGGCGCCGGCAGAGTACCAGGAGGTCCGCACTGAAGGCTTGCGTAAGTTACATCCCTCGCCCATGCTAAACTACAGCTATGACGTCATCCCATGCTGAAGGCCTGCGTAAGTCACATCCCTCGTCCATGCTAAACTACAGCTATGACGTCATCCCATGCTGAAGGCCTGCGTAAGTCACACCCCTCGTCCATACTAAACTACAGCTATGACGTCATCCCATGCTGAAGGCCTGCGTAAGTCACATCCCTCGTCCATGTTAAACTATGACAGCTATGACGTCATCACATGCTGAAGGCCTGCGTAAGTCACATCCCTCGTCCATGTTAAACTATGACAGCTATGACGTCATCACATGCCGAAGGCCTGCGTAAGTCACATCCCTCGTCCATGTTAAACTATGACAGCTATGACGTCATCACATGCCGAAGGCCTGCGTAAGTCACATCCCTCGTCCATGTTAAACTATGACAGCTATGACGTCATCACATGCCGAAGGCCTGCGTAAGTCACATCTCTCGCCCATGCTAAACTACAGCTATGACGTCATCCCATGCTGAAGGCCTGCGTAAGTCACACCCCTCGTCCATGTTAAACTATGACAGCTATGACGTCATCACATGCCGAAGGCCTGCGTAAGTCACATCCCTCGTCCATGTTAAACTATGACAGCTATGACGTCATCACATGCTGAAGGCCTGCGTAAGTCACATCCCTCGTCCATGTTAAACTATGACAGCTATGACGTCATCACATGCCGAAGGCCTGCGTAAGTCACATCCCTCGTCCATGTTAAACTATGACAGCTCTGACGTCATCACATGCCGAAGGCCTGCGTAAGTCACATCCCTCGTCCATGTTAAACTATGACAGCTATGACGTCATCACATGCCGATAGCCTGCGTAAGTCACATCCCTCGTCCATGTTAAACTATGACAGCTATGACGTCATCACATGCCGAAGGCCTGCGTAAGTCACATCCCTCGTCCATGTTAAACTATGACAGCTATGACGTCATCACATGCCGAAGGCCTGCGTAAGTCACATCCCTCGTCCATGTTAAACAATGACAGCTATGACGTCATCACATGCCGAAGGCCTGCGTAAGTCACATCCCTCGTCCATGTTAAACTATGACAGCTATGACGTCATCACATGCCGAAGGCCTGCGTAAGTCACATCTCTCGCCCATGCTAAACTACAGCTATGACGTCATCCCATGCTGAAGGCCTGCGTAAGTCACACCCCTCGTCCATGTTAAACTATGACAGCTATGACGTCATCACAGGCCGAAGGCCTGCGTAAGTCACATCTCTCGTCCATGTTAAACTATGACAGCTATGACGTCATCACATGCCGAAGGCCTGCGTAAGTCACATCTCTCGCCCATGCTAAACTACAGCTATGACGTCATCCCATGCTGAAGGCCTGCGTAAGTCACACCCCTCGTCCATGTTAAACTATGACAGCTATGACGTCATCATATGCCGAAGGCCTGCGTAAGTCACATCCCTCGTCCATGTTAAACTATGACAGCTATGACGTCATCACATGCCGAAGGCCTGCGTAAGTCACATCTCTCGCCCATGCTAAACTACAGCTATGACGTCATCACATGCCGAAGGCCTGCGTAAGTCACATCCCTCGTCCATGTTAAACTATGACAGCTATGACGTCATCACATGCCGAAGGCCTGCGTAAGTCGCATCCCTCGTCCATGTTAAACTATGACAGCTATGACGTCATCACATGCCGAAGGCCTGCGTAAGTCACATCTCTCGCCCATGCTAAACTACAGCTATGACGTCATCCCATGCTGAAGGCCTGCGTAAGTCACACCCCTCGTCCATGTTAAACTATGACAGCTATGACGTCATCACATGCCGAAGGCCTGCGTAAGTCACATCCCTCGTCCATGTTAAACTATGACAGCTATGACGTCATTACATGCTGAAGGCCTGCGTAAGTCACATCCCTCGTCCATGTTAAACTATGACAGCTATGACGTCATCCCATGCTGAAGGCCTGCGTAAGTCACATCCCTCGTCCATGTTAAACTATGACAGCTATGACGTCATCACATGCCGAAGGCCTGCGTAAGTCACATCTCTCGCCCATGCTAAACTACAGCTATGACGTCATCCCATGCTGAAGGGCTGCGTAAGTCACACCCCTCGTCCAGGTTAAACTATGACAGCTATGACGTCATCCCATGCTGAAGGCCTGCGTAAGTCACACCCCTCGTCCATGCTAAACTATGACAGCTATGACGTCATCCCATGCTGAAGGCCTGCGTAAGTCACATCCCTCGTCCATGTTACACCATGACAGCTATGACGTCATCACATGTTGCAGGCCTGCGTAAGTCACATCTCTCGTCCATGTTAAACTATGACAGCTATGACGTCATCCCATGCTGAAGGCCTGCGTAAGTCACATCCCTCGTCCATGTTACACCATGACAGCTATGACGTCATCACATGCTGCAGGCCTGCGTAAGTCACATCTCTCGTCCATGTTAAACTATGACAGCTATGACGTCATCCCATGCTGAAGGCCTGCGTAAGTCACATCCCTCGTCCATGTTAAACTATGACAGCTATGACGTCATCCCATGCTGAAGGCCTGCGTAAGTCACATCCCTCGTCCATGTTAAACTATGACAGCTATGACGTCATCACATGCTGAAGGCCTGCGTAAGTCACATCTCTCGTCCATGTTAAACTATGACAGCTATGACGTCATCCCATGCTGAAGGCCTGCGTAAGTCACATCCCTCGTCCATGTTAAACTATGACAGCTATGACGTCATCCCATGCTGAAGGCCTGCGTAAGTCACATCCCTCGTCCATGTTAAACTATGACAGCTATGACGTCATCACATGCTGAAGGCCTGCGTAAGTCACATCTCTCGTCCATGTTAAACTATGACAGCTATGACGTCATCCTATGCTGAAGGCCTGCGTAAGTCACATCCGTCGTCCATGTTAAACTATGACAGCTATGACGTCATCCCATGCTGAAGGCCTGCGTAAGTCACATCTCTCGTCCATGTTAAACTATGACAGCTATGACGTCATCCCATGCTGAAGGCCTGCGTAAGTCACATCCCTCGTCCATGTTAAACTATGACAGCTATGACGTCATCCCATGCTGAAGGCCTGCGTAAGTCACATCTCTCGTCCATGTTGAACTATGACAGCTATGACGTCATCCCATGCTGAAGGCCTGCGTAAGTCACACCCCTCGTCCATGTTAAACTATGACAGCTATGACGTCATCCCATGCTGAAGGCCTGCGTAAGTCACATCCCTCGTCCATGTTAAACTATGACAGCTATGACGTCATCCCATGCTGAAGGCCTGCGTAAGTCACATCCCTCGTCCATGTTAAACTATGACAGCTATGACGTCATCCCATGCTGAAGGCCTGCGTAAGTCACATCCCTCGTCCATGTTAAACTATGACAGCTATGACGTCATCACATGCTGAAGGCCTGCGTAAGTCACATCTCTCGTCCATGTTAAACTATGACAGCTATGACGTCATCCCATGCTGAAGGCCTGCGTAAGTCACATCCCTCGTCCATGTTAAACTATGACAGCTATGACGTCATCCCATGCTGAAGGCCTGCGTAAGTCACATCTCTCGTCCATGTTAAACTATGACAGCTATGACGTCATCCCATGCTGAAGGCCTGCGTAAGTCACATCCCTCGTCCATGTTAAACTATGACAGCTATGACGTCATCCCATGCTGAAGGCATGCGTAAGTCACATCTCTCGCCCATGTTAAACTATGACAGCTATGACGTCATCACATGCTGAAGGCCTGCGTAAGTCACATCTCTCGTCCATGCTAAACTACAGCTATGACGTCATCCCATGCCGAAGACCTGCGTAAGTCACATCCCTCGTCCATGTTAAAGCTGCTTGCCTGCCAAAATCTAAGCCCAAGCGACATATATATCACAATTTGCAGAAAACTCGATTGTTTGTCCTACTTTTTCATGAGGGTATGCTGGACAGCCTGTAACGTGCTAGAGATATATCGTCCTGCGGGCCAGGGGCGTTCATATTAATTCTCCACACCATATGTATTCTTTCAACTTGACCGATCATATTTGGCATTGTGCATGATGTCCACGTCCTGCTGTATGTTATCTTCTTCCAGCCGCGTACAACTTCCGGCTGGGAACGTCCATGTGGTTCTGGGGCATCTGGATCGCCATGTGTCTCCTCATTGCCCTCCTCATCCTCTTCTTCTTCGCCAAGCGTTACACGGACAAGGACTTCAGCTCCAAGGGTCAGCGCACACAGCCACCCAGCCTTGTCTACCCTCCCCGCCCCTCATGCCCCTCACCGTGCCTACCCCAAGGGTCAGCACACACAGCCACCCACCCTTGTCTACCCTCCCCGCCCCTCATACCCCTCACCGTGCCTACTCCAAGGGTCAGCACACACAGCCACCCACCCTTGTCTACCCTCCCCGCCCCTCATACCCCTCACCGTGCCTACTCCAAGGGTCAGCACACACAGCCACCCAGCCTTGTCTACCCTCCCCGCCCCTCATGCCCCTCACCGTGCCTACCCCAAGGATCAGCACACACAGCCACCCAGCCTTGTCTACCCTCCCCGCCCCTCATACCCCTCACCGTGCCTACCCCAAGGGTCAGCACACACAGCCACCCACCCTTGTCTACCCTTCCCGCCCCTCATACCCCTCACCGTGCCTACCCCAAGGGTCAGCACACACAGCCACCCACCCTTGTCTACCCTCCCCGCCCCTCATACCCCTCACCGTGCCTACCCCAAGGGTCAGCACACACAGCCACCCACCCTTGTCTACCCTCCCCGCCCCTCATACCCCTCACCGTGCCTACCCCAAGGGTCAGCACACACAGCCACCCAGCCTTGTCTACCCTCCCCGCCCCTCATACCCCTCACCGTGCCTACCCCAAGGGTCAGCACACACAGCCACCCACCCTTGTCTACCCTCCCCGCCCCTCATACCCCTCACCGTGCCTACTCCAAGGGTCAGCACACACAGCCACCCACCCTTGTCTACCCTCCCCGCCCCTCATACCCCTCACCGTGCCTACTCCAAGGGTCAGCACACACAGCCACCCACCCTTGTCTACCCTCCCCGCCCTTCATACCCCTCACCGTGCCTACTCCAAGGGTCACCAGACACAGCCACCCAGCCTTGTCTACCCTCCCCGCCCCTCATACTCCTCACCGTGCCTACTCCAAGGGTCAGCACACACAGCCACCGACCCTTGTCTACCCTCCCCGCCCCTCATACCCCTCACCGTGCCTACTCCAAGGGTCACCAGACACAGCCACCCAGCCTTGTCTACCCTCCCCGCCCCTCATACTCCTCACCGTGCCTACTCCAAGGGTCAGCAGACACAGCCACCCAGCCTTGTCTACCCTCCCCGCCCCGCATACCCCTCACCGTGCCTACTGCAAGGGTCAGCACACACAGCCACCGACCCTTGTCTACCCTCCCCGCCCCTCATACCCCTCACCGTGCCTACTCTAAGGGTCAGCACACACAGCCACCCACCCTTGTTTACCCTCCCCGCCCCTCATACCCCTCACCGTGCCTACTCCAAGGGTCAGCGCACACAACCACCTACCCTTGTCTACCCTCCCCGCCCCTCACACCCCTCACCGTGCCTACTCCAAGGGTCAGCACACACAGCCACCCACCCTTGTTTACCCTCCCCGCCCCTCATACCCCTCACCGTGCCTACTCCAAGGGTCAGCGCACACAGCCACCTACCCTTGTCTACCCTCCCTGCCCCTCATACCCCTCACCGTGCCTACTCCAAGGGTCAGCACACACAGCCACCCAGCCTTGTCTACCCTCCCCGCCCCTCATACCCCTCACCGTGCCTACTCCAAGGGTCAGCACACACAGCCACCCACCTTTGTCTACCCTCCCCGCCCCTCATACCCCTCACCGTGCCTACTGCAAGGGTCAGCACACACAGCCACCGACCCTTGTCTACCCTCCCCGCCCCTCATACCCCTCACCGTGCCTACTCCAAGGGTCAGCACACACAGCCACCCAGCCTTGTCTACCCTCCCCGCCCCTCATACCCCTCACCGTGCCTACTCCAAGGGTCAGCACACACAGCCACCCACCCTTGTCTACCCTCCCCGCCCCACATACCCCTCACCGTGCCTACTCCAAGGGTCAGCGCACACAGCCACCTACCCTTGTCTACCCTCCCCGCCCCTCATACCCCTCATCGTGCCTACTCCAAGGGTCAGCGCACACAGCCACCCAGCCTTGTCTACCCTCCCCGCCCCTCATACCCCTCACCGTGCCTACTCCAAGGGTCAGCAGACACAGCCACCCAGCCTTGTCTACCCTCCCCGCCCCTCATACCCCTCACCGTGCCTACTGCAAGGGTCAGCACACACAGCCACCGACCCTTGTCTACCCTCCCCGCCCCACATACCCCTCACCGTGCCTACTCCAAGGGTCAGCGCACACAGCCACCTACCCTTGTCTACCCTCCCCGCCCCTCATACCCCTCACCGTGTTTACCCCAAGGATCAGCACACACAGCCACCCAGCCTTGTCTACCCTCCCCGCCCCTCAAACCCCTCACCGTGCCTACTCCAAGAGTCACCAGACACAGCCACCCAGCCTTGTCTACCCTCCCCGCCCCTCATACCCCTCACCGTGCCTACTCCAAGGGTAAACACACACAGCCACCCACCCTTGTCTACCCTCCCCGCCCCTCATACCCCTCACCGTGCTTACTCCAAGGGTCAGCACACACAGCCACCCAGCCTTGTCTACCCTCCCCGCCCCTCATACCCCTCACCGTGCCTACTCCAAGGGTCAGCACACACAGCCACCCACCTTTGTCTACCCTCCCCGCCCCTCATACCCCTCACCGTGCCTACTCCAAGGGTCAGCACACACAGCCACCCACCCTTATCTACCCTCCCCGCCCCTCATACCCCTCACCGTGCCTACTCCAAGGGTCAGCAGACACAGCCACCCACCCTTGTCTACCCTCCCCGTCCCTCATACCCCTCACCGTGCCTACTCCAAGGGTCAGCGCGCACAGCCACCCAGCCTTGTCTACCCTCCCCGCCCCTCATACCCCTCACCGTGCCTACTCCAAGGGTCAGCACACACAGCCACCCAGCCTTGTCTACCCTCCCTGCCCCTCATACCCCTCACCGTGCCTACTCCAAGGGTCAGCACACACAGCCACCCAGCCTTGTCTACCCTGCCCGCCCCTCATACCCCTCAGCGTGCCTACCCCAAGGGTCAGCGCACACAGCCACCCACCCTTGCCTACCCTCCCCGCCCCTCATACCCCTCACCGTGCCTACTCCAAGGGTCAGCAGACACAGCCACCCACCCTTGTCTACCCTCCCCGCCTCTCATACCCCTCACCGTGCCTACTCCAAGGGTCAGCAGACACAGCCACCCAGTCTTGTCTACCCTCCCTGCCCCTCATACCCCTCAGCGTGCCTACTCCAAGGGTCAGCACACCCAGCCACCCACCCTTATCTACCCTCCCCGCCCCTCATACCCCTCACCGTGTCTACTCCAAGGGTCAGCAGACACAACTACCCACCCTTGTCTACCCTCCCCGCCCCTCATACCCCTCACCGTGCCTACTCCAAAGGTCAGCAGACACAGCCACCCACCCTTGCCTACCCTCCCCGCCCCTCATACCCCTCACCGTGCCTACTCCAAGGGTCAGCAGACACAGCTACCCACCCTTGTCTACCCTCCCCGCCCCTCATACCCCTCACCGTGCCTACTCCAAGGGACAGCACACACAGCCACCCACCCTTGCCTACCCTCCCCGCCCCTCATACCCCTCACCGTGCCTACTCCAAGGGTCAGCAGACACAGCCACCCACCCTTGTCTACCCTCCCCGCCCCTCATACCCCTCAGCGTGCCTACCCCAAGGGTCAGCACACACAACCACCCACCCTTGTTTACCCTCCCCACCCCTCATACCCCTCAGCGTGCCTACTCCTCCCCACCCTCCCCGTACCCACCCACCCTACCTGCCTCCCCACCTCACCCCTCACCTCACCCTTATCCTTTTTGTTTTACCCCCCGGGCATGCCTGTGCCGACCACTCCATGTCAGTATTATCATTGTCGTTATTATAATAAGTATCTTTATTGCTGTTATTATTATGGTAAATCTCATTATTGCTATTATTATGGTAAATCTCATTATTGCTATTATTATGGTAAATTTCATTATTGCTATTATTATTATGATAAATATCAGTATTGCTATTATTACTATGATAAGTATCAGTATTGCTATTATTATTATAAATATCCTTAATATATTTCTTAATGGTGCCACAGAGGGGTGGTGTTGTGTGGTTACTGTATGGCTCTCTCAGATGGGCACGTAAAGAGAAAATGTATATTTCGGCTCTGGGGTTGATTGAAAAAATGGGATCATTTGGGCGGCACATATGTATATACCTAACTATAGGTAGTGTCCCATCCAGTCATATATTTGACCATAAAGTGCCTCGTTTTCATGAGGATCCTTATCGTTTTACGTATTACAGAGTTCCAGATCGAAGACCAAGTGAGAGAACTCCAGGCCGAGGAGTTTGCCAAACAGATGATGGACAATGACTTGTGAGTAGCGAGCGTGTCGTTGCCTGGGTAACCGACAGTATGGGTCTCACCTCTGCTTGGGCCACGGGTAGAATTCCAAAGAATGTCCGTCATGATCGACAGCATCGGCAACGGCGGTACTGTTGTTGCCATAGTTACCCATGGTTGTACTGTTACCATAATAACCACGATCAGCATAGTTTCGTCCGAATGTCATGTTATTATTCTTTTATTATTATTATTATTATTATTATTATTATTATTATTATAACGTTACTGGTGAATGTATATTTTTGCGTAAAACTTCATATAAAATTGTAATAAGAAAAAATTAGTTATTGGAAAAAATTACCTGCGGACTTATATTGACAATATTACGGTCACTAGGGGCAGCACTGAGTTCCTGAACACGAGCCAGGCGTCGGCGGCGTACAGCGAGGACGACGAGAAGCCGTACTTCGGCTATGAGGGGGATGACGACGTGTACAACGACATCCCCGAAGGGCCGCCTTACAACGGGGAGATCGTACCCCCCTACAACGGCGTGGCCGAGAGCGTACCCCCCTACAACGGCTACTCCAGCGGGGAAACCAAGCGGCCGTTGCATAGCAACAGCAGCCGACGCGGGGCGGCGCTGCAGAACGACGAGCCACTTCCGGTGCACGCTGGATACGACCAGAGCTCGTCGTCCCGCAGCGTGGAGCATATCGGGTACGACCAGGACACGTCGTACCGCGGGCGTACCACCCCCGAGCCCACCCGCTTCGTCGCCGAGGGGTACAAGGCGCGCCCCGGAGCGGGCTTCACCCCGCACACCCCCGAGGCTAAGCGGGCCTACCCGGGAGGCGTCCTGCCGTCCGGACCCGCCAATCCAGCTCCCGACAGGAACGTCCAGGGGTACCCACAGCCCCGGCCCAGTGGGTCAGTCACGCCGGACAGGGGGAGCCGCAGTCGCACCCCGGAGCCGGGACAATATGCCCTGAACACGTCACGCGGACCTTCCGACACCTTCGTCTGAGCGGCAGATCACCTGACCAGACCACGTGACCGGCTGAGTCGGGACCCAGCCTACCGTTACGACCTTGATATTGGCGCAATATTCCATCAAGTGCGTGAGGTAGAGTTAGTCCTGGAACCAGTCAGCTGGCTACAGATGGCTTTACTCTTCACCATATGATGTCATTCGACCCTGAAAGCTTGCCCGACACCACATTAATTTGACTTTAATACCCACATTTACTGCGGCCTGCTGACTCTGGTGAATTCACCCATGTCACAGGGGTATAGGTTATAAATAACCAGCAGCAGCTACCGGTCAGAATGTAGCAATGCCATGAGTTTGTCACGTCGCAAACGTCGACAGCCGAGCACAGGATATTGTTTCATTGCAAAACTCTCCGCCAGGTGGCACCACGACGACGACGCATGCCTATACCACATCACATGAAGCCTATAGTAGTGTACTGCCGAATGGGGATTTTTTTATCGCTGTATCATTATGGGACCGGACACTGGACATACGGCGCTTATACATTAGGCCATTGTATACGCGTAGAATGAAGCAATAGATGTGTAGAGATTGCAAGACCATAGAGACGAGGTTTAATGAGGACTGTTGCCTAATCACGTGATATTACACCCCCCCATCCTATACAACCCTCTCTCCTTGCTGCTTTGTGCGTCTATCTGTTATAGTGGTGACCATATTCACCAGGAAATGGAGCAGATATGACGACAATGTTTTTCCATAAATCATTTAATAAGTAAAATGTAAGCTCAAGAGGTCACACGCATGTTTACTGAGGAACTTCCACCCCAGGGGCCGTATTCATAATCCCCTTGTAAGTTACGCACGAAAAGTGCATTTTCATTTTAGCCTCACTTGGCTGTGGTGATGTTCATGTTTAAGAAATATTTTCATTAATATAATTTTAACACTTTCTTAATTCAGAAATTCCACTTCTTGGGTGACTACTTAAGTATTTTGAACCCGATAATCCATCGACAAATCCCCCGCTTAGCGCTAAGTCTAGTGGCGTAGCCTAAGTGGCGATTATCAATGCGGCCCCTGATTATTTCTGTACAATGTTTTTAGGTTGACCCGCATGTATATACAAGCAGCTTTGACATCAATAGGGATGATAACAAGACACATATTTCGGTGTCACGTGTGTACGATAAAGGGCTTCCTGCTAGCCCTGAATACATTACTAATCGTATCAATTTGTAACTTAACAAATCGTAATGTTTTCGTTTTTAGTCATCAGTTTTAATCTACCCTCTTTTTATTTCGTTGTGAATTGTAAAACATAAAGTTATTAAATAGCTACTCTTTTATTTGATGTGATTTTATACCCACCGGGAATAGGTATATATATCAATATAATATATACCGTTATATGGACAATATACGAACCTTTTACACATCGTTTTATGTCTTCTTAATTTTCCTGGGACTATAAAAGCCCAAAATGTCATTTGTGCGTGCAAATATTCCGCATCGCATTGCAATAGAGTAGCGAGATACACTGTCTAACGAGGTAAATATGTTTTGTAGGTAGGTTTTATGTCGTTCAAACTCTATATAAACGACTAGATTTATTTCGTTTGCATGAAAGACAAAGCGACTTGAGGTGTTCCGGCCTCTAATGAAATGGGTACATCCCAGAGCATGGTAAGATTAAGTTCTAGTATCTAACAGTGTCATTCTGGGCAACCTCAATTTAAAAAATGAGTTTGCGTCTTGGGCCGCTTTTGTGCACACAAGTGCTAAACTGTGCGAACCAACCTCCCGGGACTCGGAAGGAAGAAGAATGGATGCAACATGCTCCATATTAGGTGTCCAGGCCGGATTATAAGCCAGGACATATTGATCTGCGGGCTTGTGCACTAACCACCACATCAGAGACGCCATCTAGGAAGATATATCACTCGATACCTCTGCTTCTGGAAATGTTCACCTGTTCTGATTTTGATTTATCACCGAAAGTATTTTAGAGCAGACTACTCTTCAAGAGGCAAAAAATCATAATTCGTATTAAGGAGACGTTTGTTTGACTTACGAGAGTATTTGAAGCAAATCATGCAACGGGATGCACTTAAGCAATAGATTGCAACACCCGTGTATAAATCGAAGGGACTGTTTTATTCCACTTGTTTTGCACATTTATCAATAAATGTAGCTGAATAAAATTCCTTGAAAGCACAGGACGAAAACAGCAGCTAGTCTTGACGAGTTCTGACTAACGTGTGGACGTTCTATGACGTGTGGACGTTCTATGACGTGTGGACATTCCATGACGTGTGATTGTTCCATGACGTGTGGACGTTCTATGACGTGTTGACGTGTTATGACATGTGGGCGTTCCATTACGTGTGGACGTTCTATGACGTGGGATTGTTTCATGACGTGTGGACGTCCTATGGCGTATGGACGTTCCATGACGTGTGGATGCTTTATGGTTGGTTGGTTGGTTATTCAGGACGCTTTAACCACATTTGGTCATATCGCGTCAGTGGGAGAAAGAAGGGAGAGTGGAGCCATGTCCCCGGGGGTAACCCCCTACTCTTTACGAAGAAAGACATGGGATCTTTATTCTGCGACCACAAAGACATGGCCACAGCAGGGCTCGAACCACCGACCCACGTGCCGTTAGGCTCTCAGATGACCAGAGCACTCAATGCGAGCGCTCTAGCCCACTGAGCTGTCGCGCCGGCCCCAGGATGCGTCATGACTAACGCTTTGGGGTTATATGACGTGTGGACGTTCTATGGCGTGTGATTGTTCCATGACGTATGGACGTTCTATGCCGTATGATTGTTCCATGACGTGTGAACGTTCTATGGCATGTGGGCGTTCTATGACGTGTAGGCGTTCTATGACGCGTGGACGTTCCATGACGTGTTGACGTTCTATGACATGTGGGCGTTCTATGACGCGTGGACGTTCTATGACGTGTGGACGTTCTATTACGTGTGGACGTTTATATGACGTGAGGACGTTTCTGGATCTCGTTTATTTATTTTCCTTTCTACATTGGTTAACCTATCGTTGTGGTCTATGTGTACTGAATGGGTCTCCTGACTACATGACATAAAGTCTCATATCCTTATGTTCAGAAAATCATCTAAGAGGAAAGGTACCAAGCGAAAGACGCCTATGTAAATAACGCTTATAATTAGGTATTAAAACACGCATTTGAAGAGCTTTGACGGCTAGAATAGTAGACCTCTGTCAGCAATGGCTACCACCTTTACCAGCAATGGCTGCCACCTCTACCAACAATGGCTGCCACCTCAACCAGCAATGGCTGCCATATTTACTAGCAATGGCTGCCAACTTTGCCAACAATGGCTGTCACATTTACCAGCAATGGTTGTCACCTTTATCAGCAGTGGCTGCTACCTTCACCTGCAATGGCTGCCACCTCTACCTGCAAGGGCTGCCACCTTTACGAGCAATAGCTGCCACCTTTACCAGCAATAGTTGTCACCTCTACCAGCAATGGCTGCCACATTTACTAGCAATGGCTGCCACCTTTACCTGCAATGGCTGCCAGCTTTACCAACAATAGCTCCCAACTTTACCTGCAACGGCTGTCATCTTTACCAGCAATGGCTGCCACCTTTACCACAATGGCTGCCACCTTTACCAGCAATGGCTGCCACCTTTACCAGCAATGGCTGCCACCTTTACCAGCAATGGCTGCCACCTTTACCAGCAATGGCTGCCACCTTTACCTGCAATGGCTGTCACCTTTGCCAGCAATGGCTGTCACCTTTGCCAGCAATGGCTGCCACCTTTACCAGCAATGGCTGCCACCTTTACCAGCAATGACTGCCACCTTTACCAGCAATGGCTGCCACTTTTACCGGCAAAGGCTGCCACCTTTACCAGCAATGGCTGCCACTTTTACCAGCAAAGGCTGCCACCTTTACCAGCAATGGCTGCCACTTTTACCAGCAAAGGCTGCCACCTTTACCTGCAATGGCTGCCACCTCTACCTGCAAGGGCTGCCACCTTTACGAGCAATAGCTGCCACCTTTACCAGCAATAGTTGTCACCTCTACCAGCAATGGCTGCCACATTTACTAGCAATGGCTGCCACCTTTACCTGCAATGGCTGCCAGCTTTACCAACAATAGCTCCCAACTTTACCTGCAACGGCTGTCATCTTTACCAGCAATGGCTGCCACCTTTACCACAATGGCTGCCACCTTTACCAGCAATGGCTGCCACCTTTACCAGCAATGGCTGCCACCTTTACCAGCAATGGCTGCCACCTTTACCAGCAATGGCTGCCACCTTTACCAGCAATGGCTGCCACCTTTACCACAATGGCTGCCACCTTTACCAGCAATGGCTGTCACCTTTACCAGCAACGGCTGCCACCTTTACCCGCAATGGCTGCCACCTTTACCAGCAATGGCTGCCACCTTTACCAGCAATGGCTGCCACCTTTACCTGCAATGGCTGTCACCTTTGCCAGCAATGGCTGCCACCTTTACCAGCAATGGCTGCCACCTTTACCTGCAATGGCTGCCACCTTTACCAGCAATGGCTGCCACCTTTACCTGCAATGGCTGCCACTTTTACCAGCAATGGCTGCCACCTTTACCAGCAATGGCTGCAACCTTTACCTGCAATGGCTGCCACCTTTACCAGCAATGGCTGCCACCTTTACCAGCAATGGCTGCCACCTTTACCAGCAATGGCTGCCACCTTTACCAGCAATGGCTGCCACCTTTACCAGCAATGGCTGCCACCTTTACCAGCAATGGCTGCCACCTTTACCAGCAATGGCTGCCACCTTTACCAGCAATGGCTGCCACCTTTACCAGCAATGGCTGCCACCTTTACCACAATGGCTGTCACCTTTACCAGCAATGGCTGCTACCTTTACCAGCAATGGCGGCTACCTTTACCAGCAATGGCTGCCACCTTTACTAGCAATGGCTGCCACCTTTACCTGCAATGGCTGCCACCTTTACCAGCAATGGCTGCCCCCTTTACCAGCAATGGCTGCCACCTTAACCCACAAAGGCTGCCACTTTACCTGCAATGGCTGCTACCTTTACCAGCAATGGCTGCCACCTTTACCAGCAATGGCTGCCACCTTTACTAGCAATGGCTGCCACCTTTACCTGCAATGGCTGCCACCCTTACCAGCAATGGCTGCCACCTTTACCAGCAATGGCTGCCACCTTTACCTGCAATGGCTGCCACCTTTACCAGCAATGGCTGCCACCTTTACCAGCAATGGCTGCCACCTTTACCAGCAATGGCTGCCACCTTTACCAGCAATGGCTGCCACCTTTACCAGCAATGGCTGCCACCTTTACCAGCAATGGCTGCCACCTTTACCAGCAATGGCTGCCATCTTTACCAGCAATGGCTGCCACCTTTACCACAATGGCTGTCACCTTTACCAGCAATGGCTGCTACCTTTACCAGCAATGGCTGCTACCTTTACCAGCAATGGCTGCCACCTTTACTAGCAATGGCTGCCACCTTTACCTGCAATGGCTGCCACCTATACCAGCAATGGCTGCCCCCTTTACCAGCAATGGCTGCCACCTTAACCAGCAAAGGCTGCCACTTTACCTGCAATGGCTGCTACCTTTACCAGCAATGGCTGCCACCTTTACCAGCAATGGCTGCCACCTTTACCAGCAATGGCTGCCACCTTTACCAGCAATGGCTGCCACCTTTACCACAATGGCTGCCACCTTTACCAGCAATGGCTGTCACCTTTACCAGCAACGGCTGCCACCTTTACCCGCAATGGCTGCCACCTTTACCAGCAATGGCTGCCACCTTTACCAGCAATGGCTGCCACCTTTACCTGCAATGGCTGTCACCTTTGCCAGCAATGGCTGCCACCTTTACCAGCAATGGCTGCCACCTTTACCTGCAATGGCTGCCACCTTTACCAGCAATGGCTGCCACCTTTACCTGCAATGGCTGCCACTTTTACCAGCAATGGCTGCCACCTTTACCAGCAATGGCTGCCACCTTTACCTGCAATGGCTGCCACCTTTACCAGCAATGGCTGCCACCTTTACCAGCAATGGCTGCCACCTTTACCAGCAATGGCTGCCACCTTTACCAGCAATGGCTGCCACCTTTACCAGCACTGGCTGCCACCTTTACCAGCAATGGCTGCCACCTTTACCAGCAATGGCTGCCACCTTTACCAGCAATGGCTGCCACCTTTACCAGCAATGGCTGCCACCTTTACCACAATGGCTGTCACCTTTACCAGCAATGGCTGCTACCTTTACCAGCAATGGCGGCTACCTTTACCAGCAATGGCTGCCACCTTTACTAGCAATGGCTGCCACCTTTACCTGCAATGGCTGCCACCTTTACCAGCAATGGCTGCCCCCTTTACCAGCAATGGCTGCCACCTTAACCCACAAAGGCTGCCACTTTACCTGCAATGGCTGCTACCTTTACCAGCAATGGCTGCCACCTTTACCAGCAATGGCTGCCACCTTTACTAGCAATGGCTGCCACCTTTACCTGCAATGGCTGCCACCCTTACCAGCAATGGCTGCCACCTTTACCAGCAATGGCTGCCACCTTTACCTGCAATGGCTGCCACCTTTACCAGCAATGGCTGCCACCTTTACCAGCAATGGCTGCCACCTTTACCAGCAATGGCTGCCACCTTTACCAGCAATGGCTGCCACCTTTACCAGCAATGGCTGCCACCTTTACCAGCAATGGCTGCCACCTTTACCAGCAATGGCTGCCATCTTTACCAGCAATGGCTGCCACCTTTACCACAATGGCTGTCACCTTTACCAGCAATGGCTGCTACCTTTACCAGCAATGGCTGCTACCTTTACCAGCAATGGCTGCCACCTTTACTAGCAATGGCTGCCACCTTTACCTGCAATGGCTGCCACCTATACCAGCAATGGCTGCCTCCTTTACCAGCAATGGCTGCCACCTTAACCAGCAAAGGCTGCCACTTTACCTGCAATGGCTGCTACCTTTACCAGCAATGGCTGCCACCTTTACCAGCAATGGCTGCCACCTTTACTAGCAATGGCTGCCACCTTTACCTGCAATGGCTGCCACCCTTACCAGCAATGGCTGCCACCTTTACCAGCAATGGCTGCCAGCTTTACCAGCAATGGCTGCCACCTTTACTAGCAATGGCTGCCACCTTTACCAGCAATGGCTGCCACCTTTACTAGCAATGGCTGCCACCTTTACCAGCAATGGCTGTCACATCTACCAACAATGGCTGCCACCTTTACCAGCAATGGCTGCCACCTTTACCACAATGGCTGTCACATTTACCAGCAATGGCTGTCACCTTTACCAGCAAAGGCTGCCACCTTTACCTGCAATGGCTGCCACCTTTACTAGCAATGGCTGCCACCTGTACTAGCAATGGCTGCCACCTTTACCAGCAATGGCTGCCACCTTTACTAGCAATGGCTGCCACCTTTACTAGCAATGGCTGCCACCTTTACCAACAATGGCTGCCAGCTTTACCAGCAATGGCTGCCACCTTTACCGGCAATGGCTGCCACCTTTACCAGCAATGGCTGCCACTTTTACCAGCAAAGGCTGCCACCTTTACCTGCAATGGCTACCACCTTTACCAGCAATGGCTGCCACCTTTACCAGCAATGGCTGTCACCTTAACCAGCAATGGCTGCCACCTTTACCGGCAATGGCTGCCACCTTTACCGGCAATGGCTGCCACCTTTACCAGCAATGGCTGCCACTTTTACCAGCAAAGGCTGCCACCTTTACCTGCAATGGCTGCCACCTTTGCCAGCAATGGCTGCCACATTTACCTGCAATGGCTGCCACCTTTACCTGCAATGGCTGTCACCTTTACCCGCAATGGCTGCCACCTTTACCGGCAATGGCTGCCACCTTTACTAGCAATGGCTGCCACCTTTACCAGCAATGGCTGTCACCTTTACCACAATGGCTGTCACCTTTACCAGCAATAGCTGCCAGCTTTACCAGCAATGGCTGCCACGTTAACCAGCAATGGCTGCCACATTTACTAGCAATGGCTGCGACCTTTACTAGCGATGGCTGCCACCTTTACCTGCATGGGCGGTCACCTATACCTGCGGTCGCTGTTACCTTTTCCTGCAATGGTACTTGGGTAGACCGTTTTTTAGGAATCTTGAAATTTGCCCCTGGCCGACAGCAGCGGTTAAAGCGGAGCTTGCGTTGCACCACCGTGCGGGAAGCTTGGCTCGGAGCGCCAGGCATTCTAGCGCAGCACTTCGACAGACTGAAACGAAACAACCTCACCCACATTCCCCTCATTGTCGCGAGCTGCAGATTTCTTTGTACATACGGGGCCAGGAAGCAAGACTCTGTCGCTCGGAAAGAAAAACGGGCTGCCGTTGTTCCCACGCAATTTGCGCAATGACCTGCAGCCCCAGGTGGCATAGCTGGCGGATTACTGTTATAGCCATAGCCCAAGTCATATCTATGTTATAGCCATAGCCCAAGGCGGATTACAGTCTACACTAGTTCATCGGGACCACGCAAGCCGCACAGCACTAGACACCAGGGGTGAGTTCAGATATGCGACCCGGGGTAATCGGCGCAGGTATGAACGGACTGAAACCGAAACCGGCTTGCTCGAAACCGTGAAACTATCGAGAGTGCTGGTTTTTAACGGTTTCGGTTCCGCGAAAGCCGGAGGGGGTTTACCTGCACACCAAATCGGATGGGAAATTGTACAACCTTTCCAGATTGTTCAAGCGGAGGCGCTTCCTAATAAGGTAAGCTCTGTCGCTCACAGATAGGCTTATTCCGTCATAAGCTCAAATGTGCTTCAAACGTGCTTTCGGACTCATCCCACATCTCATCTCCTATGCTCAGTACAGCACCCTCTGTCAGTATTAAACTATGCCCGGTGCGGGGGGGGGGGGGGAGCTATATCCAATGGTGTATCCAATGGGGCTGTGATAGGGTTACCTACGCCTGTAATGCGACCCTATTTAAAACCTGACGGATTAAAAGGGGCGAGGAGCTTGGCGGCAACAAAACGAGGATTGAATGGGGTTATCCCTGTCATAACGACGTGCACTAGTTGCATCATATACTGGACTCTGATATTGCTTGCGGCGGGAGAAGTTTACAGATTTCTGGATTAACTCACACTCATCAGCTAACATTGCAGCTTCTCTCAACGAAGACACAGGCTTTTCAGCTATATACACACGCACAGCGGCTGGCAACGAATCTAAGAACTGCTCAAGCAAGATTACCTGTTGTAACTCTTCTAAGGTTTTCACTCTCCTTGACTGCCACCATCGCTCACATAGAGTTTCCGGCCTTCTGGCAAATTCCATGTAGGATTCCCTTCCATCCTTTCTGCTCGATCTAAATTTCTGCCTGTAATCTTCAGGGACCATTTCATAAGCTTCGAGTAGTTTACGCTTGAGAAAGCTATAGTTATTCGAGTCGTCCACATTAAGACTGGCATAGACTTCCATAGCTTTACCCTTCAACTGTGTCTGAAGTAACACAGCCCAAAACGCCTCTGGCCAATGTAAGGAATTAGCCACCTTTTCAAAACCCTGAAAGTATTGATCAATTTGATTCTCGTTGAACTTTGGCATGAAATGTACACCACTATTCACGCTGAAACCAGACTCTCGCCTTACACCTTCTACGTTGGGACGCCCCCTCAACTCCGACGTTTCTCTCTCTAGTTCCATTGCTTCACGTTTTACTGCTAGCAATCTGGTCTCTCGGTCCATATCTATGGCCTTCATTTCCTTTTCCCTCTCCAACATTTCTTTTTCCCTTTCCTTTTCCCTCTCGAACGCAATCTCTCTTAACCGAGCCTCCCGCTCGTACTGCCGAGCCTCCCGCTCCATCTCTAGTTTTATGACTTCGAGTGACCCATTGTTATCAAAAGGAAATTCATCCGATGGGGTCCCTGCCCCCTCCTCGGAATCAAATTCCTGGTGTTGAAGACCCATCCCACCAATATCCAACTTATCCGCCATCACAGTAAATATAAATGCCAAATATATCAAAATAACCGGGTCACAAATCAATATCATCTCCGCCAATGCCAACAGTCAACAAAGAACACTAGAAAGTACCCGCATTCAGGTTAGGAGAATGCCCATGTAACAGTACATTCTTGAAAAAGAATGTACGAGGCGCAAGCCGAGTACATATCTTTTCAAGAATGAACTGTTACACGGGTATTCTCTGACTTAATGTACGGTCGGCGAGCCTCACGTGGTCCATGAAGCGTGAATAAGAGTTCTTTTAAGATGTACATTGCATCTCTCGCTTCCGAAACCAATAAAATAGCTGACTGAAGTCGGTTTATATTCTGTCTGAGAACCCACGAAATGTATTGTTGTGGCAATGGTAAACTTGAGTCATACGTGAGCTAAGCTGAAACAGTGGTTCGCCCTGACATGGAAGAACGTCGGACGCTGCAGCCACAAGTCAGTTTAGTTCATCTTCAGATTGCAAGAATGAAGTAGTGTTTCGCATCAAGGCGCGTAGGCTACTTCGCATGGATTATGTGCCCTTATACAGACGATAATGGTCATTTAAATGTGGAATAGAATACAATGGTTCAAATTATTGGATACTGAAAGATATGATACGCAGCGATGTTGCCATGGTGTTTGACACAAGGCACACCCAGTGCGTTGTTGATGGATAAGATATACTTTGCAAACGAGTTTCGCGGGATTCACGAGAATAAAAATGATTTCTAGTGTGATTATATGATATAAGGAAATGTCGGTATGTATTTTACATATGAATTACATATGATCTCAAATTCAGTTTTTAAAGTGGATTTTCTGATTTATGCTTGTTTTGATTTGATTTGTATCTGTTTTTGCTGGGGCTTTCCGTCGGGCGTCAAGTTTCCAGTTCATCATCCATTGTGGTTGTGACCTATTTCAGACAAGCTCACTTATTGTTCATGATTGGCATTGACTGCGATGGTCGATTTCGTAACAGAAGGACGATTGTTCAACAGAAAAATTGTTTGGTCTCCTTGAGTCAATCGCAATTTATCAGCTGGCTAAAACAGTATATTCGTGAAAAATAATGTACAGTTTAGACAATAGAATGACATCATCGCAGTACTTTAACCACCATATATGTTATGACTTGCTAGGGGGGGGGGGGTAAGGATTAATAGTGTAATATCAACTGCGACAATCTTTACCATGTCTTGTTAATCTTTCCCGCCGATACCATCTGCAGTCAACCTTTTGTTTTTTTTAACACATGTTATCGCCGTGGGAGATTTGTCTCTAGCAAGTCATGACAGCGGCAACATAACGAGGATTGAAAGGGGCGAGGGGCTGGGCGACAACATAACGAGGATTGAAAGGGGCGAGGGGCTGGGCGGCAACATAACGAGGATTGAAAGGGGCGAGGGGCTGGGCGACAACATAACGAGGATTGAAAGGGGCGAGGGGCTGGGCGACAACATAACGAGGATTGAATGGGGTGAGGGGCTGGGCGACAACATAACGAGGATTGAATGGGGCGAGGGGCTGGGCGACAACATAACGAGGATTGAATGGGGCGAGGGGCTGGGCGGCAACATAACGAGGATTGAAAGGGGCGAGGGGCTGGGCGGCAACATAACGAGGATTGAAAGGGGCGAGGGGCTGGGCGACAACATAACGAGGATTGAATGGGGTGAGGGGCTGGGCGGCAACATAACGAGAATTGAATGGGGCGAGGGGCTGGGCGGCAACATAACGAGGATTGAAAGGGGCGAGGGGATGGGCGACAACATAACGAGGATTGAGAGGGGCGAGGGCTGGGCGGCAACATAACGAGGATTGAAAGGGGCGAGGGGATGGGCGACAACATAACGAGGATTGAGAGGGGCGAGGGCTGGGCGGCAACATAACGAGGATTGAGAGGGGCGAGGGGCTGGGCGGCAACATAACGAGGATTGAAAGGGGCGAGGGGCTGGGCGGCAACATAACGAGCATTGAAAGGGGCGTGGGGATGGGCGACAACATAACGAGGATTGAGAGGGGCGAGGGGCTGGGCGGCAACATAACGAGGATTGAAAGGGGCGAGGGGCTGGGCGGCAACATAACGAGGATTGAAAGGGGCGAGGGGATGGGCGACAACATAACGATGATTGAGAGGGGCGAGGGCTGGGCGGCAACATAACGAGGATTGAAAGGGGCGAGAGGCTGGACGGCAACATAACGAGGATTGAGAGGGGCGAGAGGCTGGGCGGCAACATAACGAGGATCGAGAGGGGCGAGGGCTGGGCGGCAACATAACGAGGATTGAAAGGGGCGAGGGGATGGGCGACAACATAACGATGATTGAGAGGGGCGAGGGCTGGGCGGCAACATAACGAGGATTGAAAGGGGCGAGAGGCTGGACGGCAACATAACGAGGATTGAGAGGGGCGAGAGGCTGGGCGGCAACATAACGAGGATTGAAAGGGGCGAGAGGCTGGGCGGCAACATAACGAGGATTGAATAGGTGATGGTGGGGGGGGGGGGGCAGGCTTCAGACGGACGTGTGGCCGTGTATATGTGGTGTCGCCGGCCAAGGACGGAAGGTGGTGGGGGGGGAGGGGGCAGGCTTCAGACGGACGTGTGGCCGTGTATATGTGGTGTCGCCGGCCGAGGACGGAAGGTGGTTGTGGGGGGGGGGGGGGGGGCGGCAGGCTTCAGACGGACGTGTGGCCGTGTATATGTGGTGTCGCCCGCCGAGGACGGAAGGTGGTGGGGGGGGGGGCAGGCTTCAGACGAACGTGTGGCCGTGTATATGTGGTATCGCCGGCCGAGGACGGAAGGTGGGGGGGGGGGGCAGGCTTCAGACGGACGTGTGGCCGTGTATATGTGGTATCGCCCGCCGAGGACGGAAGGTGGTGGGGGGGGCAGGCTTCCAGACGGACGTGTGGCCGTGTATATGTGGTATCGCCCGCCGAGGACGGAAGGTGGTGGGGGGGCAGGCTTCAGACGAACGTGTGGCTATGTATATGTGGTGTCGCCGGCCGAGGACCGAAAGGTGGTGGTGGAGGGGGGGGGGGGCAGGCTTCAGACGGACGTGTGGCCGTGTATATGTGGTGTCGCCGGCCAAGGACGGAAGGTGGTGGGGGGGGAGGGGGCAGGCTTCAGACGGACGTGTGGCCGTGTATATGTGGTGTCGCCGGCCGAGGACGGAAGGCGGTTGTGGGGGGGGGGGGGGGGGGGGGCGGCAGGCTTCAGACGAACGTGTGGCCGTGTATATGTGGTGTCGCCCGCCGAGGACGGAAGGTGGTGGGGGGGGGGGGCAGCTTCAGACGAACGTGTGGCCGTGTATATGTGGTATCGCCGCCGAGGACGGAAGGTGGGGGGGGGGGCAGGCTTCAGACGGACGTGTGGCCGTGTATATGTGGTATCGCCCGCCGAGGACGGAGGTGGTGGGGGGGGCAGGCTTCAGACGGACGTGTGGCCGTGTATATGTGGTATCGCCCGCCGAGGACGGAAGGTGGTGGGGGGGGCAGGCTTCAGACGAACGTGTGGCTATGTATATGTGGTGTCGCCGGCCGAGGACCGAAAGGTGGTGGTGGAGGGGGGGTGGCAGGCTTCAGACGGACGTGTGGCCGTGTATATGTGGTGTCGCCCGCCAAGGACGGAAGGTGGTGGGGCGGGGGGGCGGGCAGGCTTCAGACGGACGTGTGGCCGGGTATATGTGGTGTCGCCGGCCGAGGACGGAAGGTGGTTGTGGGGGGGGGGGGGGCAGGCTTCAGACGGACGTGTGGCCGTGTATATGTGGTATCGCCCGCCGAGGACCGAAGGTGGTGGGGGGGGGGGGGAGGCAGGCTTCAGACGGACGTGTGACCGTGTATATGTGGTGTCGCCGGCCGAGGACGGAAGGTGGTGGGGGGGCGGCAGGCTTCAGACGAACGTGTGGCCGTGTATATGTGGTGTCGCCGGCCGAGGACGGAAGGTGGGGGGGGGCAGGATTCAGACGAACGTGTGGCCGTGTATATGTGGTATCGCCTGCCGACAACTCACACCATGGCCGAGGGCGGAACTAACACTGAGCATATCACAAATGTGTCAGTTGAGCCGCTGTTCTTCAGATATAGAGACTTCAGAGAAAAGGTTACGAGTGGAAATCTACACTCTGACTTTACGATCTTCACGGTTTGTGAAGCAATCAAGAAGATCGTCGGCGCTGGTAAGGTCGATGGGGCACAGGCCCCTGAAAACGACAACGGCTGCTGGCGGCTCTACTTCAAGAATCGACAAGCACGCGTGGAGCTACTGATTCGCAAAGAGCTCTGTATCAATGGCGTGCTGGTCCCATTATATGACAAAAACCCGTTGATCACCAAACAACTCTCTCCACAAGATCTGCGTGAAAAAATAACTGTCAAATACATTCCCCAATCCGTCAGCAATGTGGAAATCAGGCAGTTATTACAAGATAAAGGCGTACGTTTGGCATCTGACATTATTGAAGCCAAAGCACGCGACGATAATGGGCGACTAACCGACTACAAAACAGGCGATCGGTTCTGCTATGCGCACGCTCCAGTAGATCCAATCCTCCCCAGGCAAATATCAGTAGCTGGGATACGTGGAAAAGTATTCCACGCCGGCCAGTTTAGTCGCGAATGCAACGCATGTGGCAAACCTGGCCACAAAGCCGGTGATGACACTTGTCCGGCTAAAGTCAATGAGAAAACTCACCGCATTCAGGGGACACGAGCAAATACTGTCAAATTTCCATGGGGCCGAATTTTGTGTTTTTGAACACAAATTCCTGAGCGCGGAACATGCCTTTCAATGGAAGAAGGCCATGGACTGTGATTTACCTGATCTAGCGAATCAGATTCAACGGGCGGCTCATGCCGGTGAGGCCCGAAAGCTGAGTAAGAACATTGGAGTTGTCTGACACATGGGAGGATAACAACGTGGCAACAATGAAGGCCATACTGGAGCAGAAAGCCAGCCAAGTATCAACCTTCAGGTAAGCGCTACTGGACACCAAGGAAACCATAGCTGAGGCTACATCCGACAAACGATGGGGGAGTGGCCTCAACTACGAGAATACCCTAAAGACAAGGCCTGACTGCTGGCCGGGGAGAAATATCCTTGGAACCTTGTTGGTGGAGATTAAGGCACAATCTATTACCAGAACGGAGCAACCAGAACCAACCAAAAAGACGGGCAATGAACAACAAAACCATGACAACACTCCAAAAGAAGACGGAACAAAGTCGGACAAGGAGTCAACACGCGAGACATCTGTCCTGGCTGATGTTTTCATCCGTGGACGGGACCCCAGTCGAAAGACAACACATCAACGTTTCCGAAAACCCGCCTCATCATTACCGCCCGATCCTCGTCGGAGGCTCGGGAGGGCAACTGAGGAGGATATCACCCACTTTATCAGCCAACAAAGGGAACGATCTGCAAAGAGAAAACCATCAGGATCCCCAGCGGAGGACACAACTATGACAAAGACTCCACGCCAGGACAGCATACCTACAACATCAGACTCAAAGGACAATACGTAGGTGAAAGACCCGCCTTGCTGGACTGGTACAACTGTGACGAATTACGGAATATAAACTGGACTATGAGCCGCATGTGACGACTACATTTTACGAGATGAGTATTCAATATTTCACAGTTTTGAGTACATGTATAATGAAGGCATACAGTGTGAAATTTGGAATGCCTGGTATTCTTTATGTAACGTGCTTTAAGCATAAAGTAAACAACAATCCGGTGAGTAAATACCACCAAAAGAGATATGATAATAACATGATTGATGTGATCATATTCTTTACTATGTCGTGCGATGGTGAAAGATATTTGATGACAGATGTAATAGACACTTTGTTTCACACCTAATAATCTCTAAATGGCAAGCAAAAAAGAGACAGATACTCGAGTATTGACACTTAACTGTAGAGGAACTCGAGATAAGAAAAAAAGGTTAGCGCTCTTCCATTTTCTTAAAAATGAAGGGGTTGACATTATATTTCTGCAAGAAACTCACCAGACGAGCGATTCGATTGATTCTTTTAGCCGTGAATGGAATGGCAAATCGGTTCATAACGTATCTGATACTGCGCACGGAAAGGGTGTGTTTATTTTGTTTAGAGCTGATCTCGATGTATCGATCATAAGTATATTCAAACAAGATGATGGGAGAACGCTTCTGCTAAATGTTGAAGTCGGTGGTGAACTCTTCTGTTTATTGGTGGCATACGCACCAGAGAAAAGCAGAAAAGAGTATCTTACAGGATTATACACGTGGACTACCTCTCATGCTGTGGACGTTAGCCGTATTATTATAGGGGCTGACCTCAATACTGTTGAATTAGCTAGCGATAGATCGTCAGGAAAAACAGACTACACGTCAAAACTATTTTTGGAAATGAAAACAAACCTGTCACTTACAGATGTATGGCGATATAAAAACCCCACATTAAGAGGTTTTACCTATGTAAGTCCGGCATGTAATGGGGTCAAAAGCCGCATCGACTACGTGCTTACTTCTGGTACCCTAGCACGATACGTTACCAGCTCTAAGGTACTACCAGCACCTGTACCAGATCATAAAGCTGTTATAGCGCACTTTAAATATGCACATAGGCCTAGAGGAAAGGGGTATTGGAAGCTGAATACATTGTATTTAAAAGACGAAGAGTACAATCTGGCCATTAAAAGTATTATCCACGATACTGAACGAGAATTAATAGACGTAGTTAATTACAGAGATTTATGGGATTTTACTAAAATTAGAATAAAGGAGTTCTCACTTCGATATGGGATGAAGATGAAGAGAATGAGAAACGATAGAATTAGAGAACTGGAGAAAGAAATTAATGACATCGACGATACTAATTCTGATATATGTAAATC
>OZ025248.1:9181857-9330857 GCA_964019135.1 Arenicola marina | reverse complement strand
GGACAGTGTTTGTCGGCGGCATGGTTTACCCAACCGTTTGTCGCCGTTAAAAAGCCGAGTCCGAAAAGAAACTGCGTGAAAAAAGCGAGTCGGGCTGGCTCTAATTTTTCACGACTCGCTATTTTCATGCAACAACCCTATGCTTGAGCGACAGGATCATCGCCATATTCAGTCTATGACAATCTGCCCCCCCCCCATCCCCATGTCCCTAAACCTACGTGGATATCATGTACACCCATGCCAAGCCGCAATGATGTCTTTCAGATTCTTTGTTCTCCGAGCCAAATTTGTACTATAGGTGTCACTGGCGTGTAACGAATATGTCACTTCCGATTTCTTTATTCACAGGCGATAATATGGACTTTTGAGGCATTGTGGGCGATAAAAGATGCAGCTTCTGATTTTTGCGTGAGAAACTCGGGTTTTTCACGTTAAGAACTCGGGACTTTCACAAGCGGTAGCGTTGTAATCCCGGTATTTTCACGAGGAGTATCGTGAAAATACCGGGACTTTCACACGCTCTCTGTCTCTACGTTTTCACGCGACCCTCGCGTGAAAAAATGAAGTCCGTGGAAACAGCGAGACGGCACTCAGAACTCGCTTTTTTCACGTGAAGAACTCTGGTTCTCCACGGACTCGCGTTTTTAACGCAGTAAATTTGGGTGGTCTCGCACTTTTCACGTGAAAGTCCCGGGCTTTTCACGGACTCGCGATTTTCATGCAACATATACACCTGGCGGGACCGAAATCAGCGTTGTGTCCCCACCAACGGGGACAACGAGCCGATCTGACTCTGGGGAAAGTGACGCACGATGGCGGGGCTGGTCCGCCTCAAGCCAGCAATGTGTATGCTAGCTCCCAGTATTTGATTATGCTCGGGGCGTGAGTGAACGTTAATCAAACATCTCGTGTTGTGATCCGATCAGAGCAAGATGGCGGACAAGTGAAGCAAAGAGAAAGCAACAGCGGCCATATTGATGCTTTAACACGATCGCATGCCAAGCGTTCGGTTCAGTAACAACACGATAACAACTGACGCATGCGTATTTGAAATTGTCGGATCATTAGTGTTGCCATAATCGAATACGACCATGGGTATCCCAAAGAGCGCAGGACAAGATTCAGGACTTGGTCCCACCACCTTGTTACGTCTTCCCATAGAGAATGGTAGGTCCAACGACGCCGTTATTAGCAGTGTGCTGGCCAAAGTAAGGGTCCAATGCTGTATGCGGCCAAGGTCACATATCAAGGTCATAGCCCAAAATCGCTGGAATAATTGGGTATTATAAGGGTTTGTATTGTGTTGTGAAGCTTGGGTAAACTGCATATTTCATAAGGAAGTTTGAAGACCTTTCTCTGTCATTGAACAACACAAATTCATCGGCCCATGCTGCGGTGGCTGTGGGAGGCTTTCTTTTATGAGTGATCGGTAGACTAGTTTACTGGTGAGCATTCCTAGATTGTCCCACTACATGTATACTAATGTTTTGGCTCTTTGTCAGTCGTGATGAATTAGTTATTCCAATGTTGTTTCTCATTTTATAAAATCTCATTTCTATAAAAGGAATGTTTGTGTAATTTGTTGACAGTTCCAATACGCGTTTTATCCACAAGAGTAAGATATGTTACTAAATAGGTATGATTAAAACTTCATCTTCAATTTATGCAATCATTGTCGTGAATTTAATTTCTGAGTGTTTGTTATCGTAAAACAAACGTTATTAGTTCATTATCTACTTTTTGAACAATCTGGTACACAAAACATCTGGTACATAAATACGGTTCTAGGACAACTCCCCCCCGGACCATTCCCCCCCAGACAATTCCCCCTCGGACAATCCCCCCACCCCTAGGACAACCCCCCCCCCAGACAGCCCCCATCCCGGACAACCCCCCCCCCGGACAATTCCTCCCCAGACAACTACCCCCGAGACAATTTTCGGGACATTGCCACCCACGTCTCCCCAAACTGAAAAGCCTCGCCCCCCTTCCCCCCAGACAATCTCCACCGGTCAAGCCCCAACTCCTGACCACCAACGGTGTGTTGAGCGTGTGACGGAGCGTGGCGCTGTCTGTTCTAAAAGCCGTTAGGTTGCATTGTAGATTCATTCATATATACTGAGAAGTGCTGTCTCAACAAGGTCACAATAAGTCCTGGGCCTCCATGTGTTTGCTGCGTAAATACTGCAGGAAGACTAGCTGGCCCGGACTGGGGGTTTGTCCGACGGGGGATCGAGGCTGCCTGGGAGGGTATTTTCGGGTGCTGGTGACTGTCCATTTGTGGGTATGTGTTTCCAGGGGGTGGCTATCGTCCGGGGGCAATTGCTCGGAGGGGAATTGTCTGGGTGGGGGGGGGGGGGGTTGTCCTGGGGGCAATTGCCTCGGAGGGGAATTGTCTGGGGTGGGGGTGGAGGGGGGGGGGGGGGCTGGAGGATGGCAATTGTCTGGGGGGATTGTCCTAGGGGGAAATTGTCCGGGGGGGGGGGGAGTTGTCCGGGGGGGGATTGTCTGGGGGGGAATTGTCGGGGGGGAATTGCCCGGGGGGGGGGGGGGGGAGGGGGAGCTGTCCTGCTCCCCATAACAACAGCTTACGTTGATGAGGTAAAGTAAAGTCTTCAGCTATATGATTTGGATCAACGGATCATTAATGTGCAATGCATAATTATTAAATGCAGTATTGTTTATTGTAAAATGTATTAGATGGAGAGGGATTAGGTGGGTTGTTTTCATCTCCATTTAAATTTGTAAAAAAAATCGCGGATAATCAATTTTGCGATGAGGGAAGTGGTTTCTTTATCATTGTACGTCGTGTGGAGTCGATTGGATCCTTGAAATTATTGACTTTTGGCATATTTTTTACTGTTGTCTCTAATTTGCTGCTTGACTACTCTTGAGATATCGTGAGACCCGTATTCCACAAGCTCATTGTTTTGTCACAGGTGGTGGATCATGAATTACTTGTGTACATTACAACGCTCTTTCAGCCTCTGACAATACAAAGTGGACACGGTGGAAGGTAACTATCGTTACCATATATTTATGGGTTGTCTTGAATAAGTCATTTCATTTCATTATTAAAATTTTCTAAGGAGTTGACGAAATGTAATATAGATTTAAACGAAATCGACCAATATATTGCTACATATTACTATACTTGCTTCAAATTGCGTCAAAGAAATTCGTTCTGATTTTCAAACAGTATCCACCTTGCGGGGGCATTTCCATTCTATTCAAGGTGTGGGTAGGGTCTGACTTTTTATGTGACATTCGACCTTCTTGACAATGTAATTTTATCCTGCCAAGTGTTCTCGATCGTAACAGCTTATCTCTCCAAGCGATTCTAACACTGTACTTTTCCCGCGATGTTGACTTGCACTGTGACAAGCTACCTCGAACTTGACAGAACATGTCAAATTTGATAAGGGTCGTCCATGAACGAAGGGCGATGCTTTCTGCTTTCACAGCGAAAACAAAATAATAGTTTATTTTTGCTACAAATGACAAATATGGTCAATTAAATAAAAATAGCTAATTACTGTTAATTACTGATTTAAAACCGGTCAAACTGAACTGAAGCGCGATCCGTCCTTGTGCTACTCGGGATGGAAGGCTCGCGGCTTATTGCGCACGTCTGTATACCTATATAGGATAGAGGTCCGGAGTTCCTTCTCTCCTAAAATAGGCAGGGTGTTATCTCTACACTGTCCTTGCCATTGACGTGAGGCTTGTCATCCGTCCTTCTGCGAAAGACGATGGATTTGCAACATATTTCAGCGTGATCCAATAAGAACATGTATTTCGATTGATTTTGCGACATTTGGGGCAGAAGAAGAAATTTGGGACTGGCAGAGTGTGCCGTCACACCATGTTCTGTGGCAGAGTGTGCCGTCACACCATGTCCTGTGGCCGTCACACCATGTCCTGTGGCAGAGCGGGCCGTCACACCATGTCCTGTGGCCGTCACACCATGTCCTGTGGCAGAGCGGGCCGTCACACCATGTCCTGTGGCAGAGCGGGCCGTCACACCATGTCCTGTGGCAGAGCGGGCCGTCACACCATGTCCTGTGGCAGAGCGGGCCGTCACACCATGTCCTGTGGCAGAGCGTGCCGTCACACCATGTCCTGTGGCAGAGTGTGCCGTCACACCATGTCCTGTGGCAGAGTGTGCCGTCACACCATGTCCTGTGGCCGTCACACCATGTCATGTGGCAGAGTGTGCCGTCACACCATGTCCTGTGGCAGAGCGGGCCGTCACACCATGTCCTGTGGCCGAGCGGCCCGTCACACCATGCCCTGTGGCAGAGCGGGACGTCACACCATGTTCTGTGGCAGAGCGGGCCGTCACACCATGTCCTGTGGCAGAGCGAGCCGTTACACCATGTCCTGTGGCAGAGTGTGCCGTCACACCATGTCCTGTGGCAGAGTGTGCCGTCACACCATGTCCTGTGGCCGTCACACCATGTCATGTGGCAGAGTGTGCCGTCACACCATGTCCTGTGGCAGAGCGGGCCGTCACACCATGTCCTGTGGCAGAGCGGCCCGTCACACCATGTCCTGTGGCCGTCACACCATGTCCTGTGGCAGAGCGGCCCGTCACACCATGCCCTGTGGCAGAGCGGGCCGTCACACCATGTCCTGTGGCAGAGCGGGCCGTCACACCATGTCATGTAGCAGAGTGTGCCGTCACACCATGTCCTGTGGCAGAGCGGGCCGTCACACCATGTCCTGTGGCAGAGCGGCCCGTCACACCATGTCCTGTGGCAGAGCGGGCCGTCACACCATGTCCTGTGGCAGAGCGTGCCGTCACACCATGTCCTGTGGCAGAGCGTGCCGTCACACCATGTCCTGTGGCAGAGCGGGCCGTCACACCATGTCCTGTGGCAGAGCGGACCGTCACACCAGTCCGGTAGCAGAGCGTGCCGTCACACCATGTCCTGTGGCAGAGCGGGCCGTCACACCATGTCCTGTGGCAGAGTGTGCCGTCACACCATGTCCTGTGGCAGAGCGGGCCGTCACACCATGTCCTGTGGCAGAGTGTGCCGTCACACCAGTCCTGTAGCAGAGCGGGCCGTCACACCATGTCCTGTGGCAGAGCGGGCCGTCACACCATGTCCTGTGGCAGAGCGTGCCGTCACACCATGTCCTGTGGCAGAGTGTGCCGTCACACCATGTCCTGTGGCGGAGCGTGCCGTCACACCATGTCCTGTGGCAGAGCGGGCCGTCACAACATGTCCTGTGGCAGAGCGGGCCGTCACACCATGTCCTGTGGCAGAGCGTGACGTCACACCATGTCCTGTGGCAGAGTGTGCCGTCACACCATGTCCTGTAGCCGTCACACCATGTCCTGTGGCAGAGTGTGCCGTCACACCATGTCCTGTGGCAGAGCGTGCCTTCACACCATGTCCTGTGGCAGAGCGGGCCGTCACACCATGTCCTGTGGCAGAGTGTGCCGTCACACCATGTCCTGTGCCAGAGCGTGCCTTCACACCATGTCCTGTGGCAGAGCGGGCCGTCACACCATGTCCTGTGGCAGAGTGTGCCGTCACACCATGTGCTGTGGCCGTCACACCATGTCCTGTGGCAAAGCGGGACGTCACCCCATGTTTTGTGGCAGAGCGTGCCGTCACACCATGTCCTGTGGCCGTCACACCATGTCATGTGGCAGAGTGTGCCGTCACACCATGTCCTGTGGCAGAGCGGGCCGTCACACCATGTCCTGTGGCCGAGCGGCCCGTCACACCATGCCCTGTGGCAGAGCGGGACGTCACACCATGTTCTGTGGCAGAGCGGGCCGTCACACCATGTCCTGTGGCAGAGCGAGCCGTTACACCATGTCCTGTGGCAGAGTGTGCCGTCACACCATGTCCTGTGGCAGAGTGTGCCGTCACACCATGTCCTGTGGCCGTCACACCATGTCATGTGGCAGAGTGTGCCGTCACACCATGTCCTGTGGCAGAGCGGGCCGTCACACCATGTCCTGTGGCAGAGCGGCCCGTCACACCATGTCCTGTGGCCGTCACACCATGTCCTGTGGCAGAGCGGCCCGTCACACCATGCCCTGTGGCAGAGCGGGCCGTCACACCATGTCCTGTGGCAGAGCGGGCCGTCACACCATGTCATGTAGCAGAGTGTGCCGTCACACCATGTCCTGTGGCAGAGCGGGCCGTCACACCATGTCCTGTGGCAGAGCGGCCCGTCACACCATGTCCTGTGGCAGAGCGGGCCGTCACACCATGTCCTGTGGCAGAGCGTGCCGTCACACCATGTCCTGTGGCAGAGCGTGCCGTCACACCATGTCCTGTGGCAGAGCGGGCCGTCACACCATGTCCTGTGGCAGAGCGGACCGTCACACCAGTCCGGTAGCAGAGCGTGCCGTCACACCATGTCCTGTGGCAGAGCGGGCCGTCACACCATGTCCTGTGGCAGAGTGTGCCGTCACACCATGTCCTGTGGCAGAGCGGGCCGTCACACCATGTCCTGTGGCAGAGTGTGCCGTCACACCAGTCCTGTAGCAGAGCGGGCCGTCACACCATGTCCTGTGGCAGAGCGGGCCGTCACACCATGTCCTGTGGCAGAGCGTGCCGTCACACCATGTCCTGTGGCAGAGTGTGCCGTCACACCATGTCCTGTGGCGGAGCGTGCCGTCACACCATGTCCTGTGGCAGAGCGGGCCGTCACAACATGTCCTGTGGCAGAGCGGGCCGTCACACCATGTCCTGTGGCAGAGCGTGACGTCACACCATGTCCTGTGGCAGAGTGTGCCGTCACACCATGTCCTGTAGCCGTCACACCATGTCCTGTGGCAGAGTGTGCCGTCACACCATGTCCTGTGGCAGAGCGTGCCTTCACACCATGTCCTGTGGCAGAGCGGGCCGTCACACCATGTCCTGTGGCAGAGTGTGCCGTCACACCATGTCCTGTGCCAGAGCGTGCCTTCACACCATGTCCTGTGGCAGAGTGTGCCGTCACACCATGTCCTGTGCCAGAGCGTGCCTTCACACCATGTCCTGTGGCAGAGTGTGCCGTCACACCATGTCCTGTGGCAGAGTGTGCCGTCACACCATGTGCTGTGGCCGTCACACCATGTCCTGTGGCAAAGCGGGACGTCACCCCATGTTTTGTGGCAGAGCGTGCCGTCACACCATGTCCTGTGGCAGAGCGTGCCGTCACACCATGTTCTGTGGCAGAGCGTGACGTCACACCATGTTCTGTGGCAGTCGTTTCCATAACGCGACATAATCAAACCAACCAGTGGCGGATCTCACAAACACAATTTAGCCGCGACTACGGGGCGTATTCGACTAAAGTTACCACGTAAATGATGGGCGATTTTAGCCGACCAAGCCCCGTAGCCGCCCAAACTACGTCACCCCATGTTTTGTGGCAGAGCGTGCCGTCACACCATGTCCTGTGGCAGAGCGGGCCGTCACAACATGTCCTGTGGCAGAGCGGGCCGTCACACCATGTCCTGTGGCAGAGCGTGCCGTCACACCATGTCCTGTGGCCGTCATACCATGTCCTGTGGCAGAGCGTGCCGTCACACCATGTTCTGTGGCAGAGCGTGACGTCACACCATGTCCTGTGGCCGTCACACCATGTCCTGTGGCCGTCACACCATGTCCTGTGGCAGAGCGGGCCGTCACACCATGTTCAGTGGCAGTCGTTTCCATAACGCGACATAATCAAACCAACCAGTGGCGGATCTCACAAACACAATTTAGCCGCGACTACGGGGCGTATTCGACTAAAGTTACCACGCAAATGATGGGCGATTTTAGCCGACCAAGCCCCGTAGCCGCCTAAACTATGTTCGTGAAATAGGCCACTGAAAGCACTGGGATGCATCGGATTGTACCATCTGTTTTCGCCCTCCCAGGAACCTGGTAACCACCTCGCAGTGAAGGCTACCTTTTACCATGGCAGCCATTAAAAGGATCGTCAGATCTCGGAGGCGGATTGTTATGGTGGTAGTCATGCTGATCTTGCTGCGAGCCGGTCTGTACTTTGTGGACAGAGACTTTCTCACGAGATTGCACATCCGTGTGAAGGTTCCGCCGGGTAAGTTCAAAGACACAAGATGAGATTTTTAAAATTTACATTTATACATAATTATGCGGGGTCAGCGAATGAGGCAGGGGTCAGTCAGATAAGGGCAGTTTACCACTCCATCGTCTCACATTGATCCAGGTTGCCTGGTGTCACCGCTTCCTTTGACCTCATCGTCAATGGTACACGGATGTAGCCAGATTACAGGCGGCTACACAATGCTGCACGTTGGCGTCACGGGGAGGAAAAACGTTTTGATGGCGAATTTTATAGGAATAGAATTATAATTGGTAGACTACAAGTAAAGTGCTGTATGAACAATGTGTCATAGATACCTACTTCTCACGCTAAATGGTCGGTGGGAAAGGTCATAGGGCTCGGGCGGCATGGAAGAATATTATGATTTTGAAAGATGTTATTATACGTTTGCGCTGATTTATTTCACGTTGTAAGTTCATGTTCCAAGTGATACATAGCTTGCTTCACCATTGATAGCATAGCATGGTGAGTCTACCATGTTGGCCCATATGTCGTTTCAGCTACGTCATCAGTGGTGAGAATGGACCTCGCGTCTCTGCGAGCTGCCTTAGAAGATAACGGGACTACAGCAGTAAACGCGTCAACGTGCGCTACTACCATGGTAAGTGGTCAAATAGCGAACACAGCTCCGGTGAACATTGTCTAAGGTTTGCTGTAAAAACGATCTTCGTAACAGCTCTGCGGTTGGCCATATGTGTGTAAGGTATAGGTATAGGTAGCCGAGGACTGGTATTCAGAGCTTTCTCGAAATTTACGCACGAAACGAAAATGTCTGTCTGTCATAGCTTGTCAATCTCGTGATGTTATAATTCACAATCAAACTGTGACAGTTACATTTGGACCATTTTATTTTTAATTCTCAAAAGGCGTTTGGTGGGTGGCCGGAAATATGCGTTTGATGAGTCGCAAGACCGCAATGTCTTGGAGCCGTGTTAAGTGGTCATGACGCTCACTCATGCCAACTGATACTCCTCTACCCCTGACCCCGCCCCACCATCTTGAAACGCCTTATTTGTGGTCTTCAGACCACTATGCAGACCAATCTGACTGCGATGAGGACTCAGATGGAGGGTCAGGAGCAGTTCTCCTGGATACTGGGCCGCGTGGAGGACTCCTGGAGTGTCTGGGTGGCCGGAGCCATGGACACGTGGCCACCAGATCAACAGCCACACCGGAAGCGGAAACGGGTACCGTAGTCCTCTGATTAACGACCATCGGTGTATTAAGGCGTGTTTTCATCAAAAAGTATGCTTATCAAAGCGTACGTTTATCAAAGCGTTGGTTCATCAAAGCGTAGGTTTCATCAAATCGTAGGTTTCATCAAAGCGTAGGCTTATCAAAGCGTAGGTTTAGCAAAGCGTAGGTTTATTAAAGCGTAGGTTTACCAAAGCGTAGGTTTATCAATGCGTAGGTTTATTAAAGCGTATTTTTATCAAAGAATATGTCTATCAAGGTGTAGGTTTATCGGAGGCAGGTTTATTAAAGCGTAGGTTGATCAAAGGCAGGTTTATCAAAGCGTATGTTTATCAAAGCGTATGTTTATCAAAGCGTATGTTTATCAAAGCGTATGTTTATCAAAGCGTATGTTTAACAAAACGTAGGTTTATCAAAGCGTAAGTTTATAACAGAGAACATTAATCAAAGCGTAGGTTTATCAAAGCGTAGGTTTATCAAAGCGTAGGTTTATCAAAGCGTACAGGCTTATTTTTTTACAGGTTTACTAAAGCGTCGATATACATGTAAGTAGGTTTACGGGAGAGTTTGTTTACAATGACGTACTTAATTACATTACATCAATTAAATATCGATTTCACAATGCATCCCATTTTATATAAGTACATATGAAGTGAGAATGCTGAACATCGGGTGAACCATTCTTCTGTCAGATTCTGGTTGTTCCCGGCGTTCTGACCCAGACAAACTTCGGTAGCGCGGCGAGCATCAGCGGCGGCGGTCCCCTGGGCGACCTCGTCCAGTGGGCAGACCTGCTGGCTGCACTGCACGTGCTGGGGCACCACGTGACAGTCACAAGTGATATTCCCACCGTTGTCACGAAGTAGGTTGTGGGGGGGGGGGGGGGGCAAGGGGTATTTGCGTTCCTCGGGGTTGGGGTTCGTCGTGATCGAGGATTTTCATTAATCGTGAACTGGGAATTTTAATATAAAATGACCGTGAATCGGGAAATCGTCAATTTAGTATCGTGTATCCGCCCTTCCATTGCATGCAGAGAGTTTTGCTTTTCATTCATCGTGACCTGGGAATAAAGAAATTCATTCTTCCTGATCTGGCAACACGAACCCCCTTGCCCCCCCCCCCCCCCCCTCTCCCCTAGGTTCGCAAATGTCCTCCATTTGTTCTACAAAGCAATGTTTTTTTCCCTTTTCCCTTTTCCACATATTGAATGTTCTTCCCAAGAATAACGTAGACGTGACATTGTATCCACAACACTCACATGTCTTCCTGTACATAGAAGACAGCACAGAAATATTGCCTAAATAATATGCTTTTTCTGTTAACCAGCTTAAACACCGGGAAGTTCGCCTTCTCCAGTGGAGCGAGCTGCCAACCGGATGACTTTGACGTTATGTTTGTCGATATTCTCTTTCTGAAGGCCGTCCCGTCACATATTCTGTCCCAGTATCGGTAAGTAGCTGATGATTATCGAGAAGTGGTTGTTGACTCGGTTATTTTGTACATCGAGTAAGCATCCTTGCACTTGGCTTTGTCACTATCAATGTCGCCAGTGTATCCCTTTCATTATCTTATCTTTACCTTTTGTTGTTGGCAACATCGCAAGAAAGTGATACATTTTTCTCTGTATGCGGTTATTGTTATTGGATAACCTTATGGCCATGTTGATTAATGTAAACATGTTGTTATTGTTGTTACAATAGTATTATGTTAGTATTAACATTTCGTCACATCACCATTGCCATTGTAAAATGAGGGTCTCGCTATTGTAGTGGTTAGCGTACTATACCGTGAATCAATAGGTCGTGGGTTCGATTCCGGGCCCGTCACCTAATCGGAGGCACAGGATATTCCTGCCATTCATTCTCAAACCACATTATGGTTTAGTTATTACGGTATCTGTACTGTTCGGTGTTTAGCTGTCGGTTTCGGATCCTTGACGCCTATGGAACGGAGGCGATGTATAACAACCCAGTCTACGTGGACAGGTACGGCACCGCCACTGACTGGGGCAGGCTGGACATGCACCTCAAGCAGTTCTTCACCTTCTACCGTGAGTGTCACCAAAGACAATCATTGCTTAATATGTTCTGGACACTACGCGTCAACGCCTCTTCAAAATGAACTGGCGATTCTAAAACCAACGGCATGTTCACCAAGTCGGTCATCATTTCACGAGTATTAGAAGGAGACTCGAGGATTGATTCTCTAGAAATCTATTATTTCTTACTACGATTGACGAGTATACTAATACAATAGGACATGGGAATGAGATTAGAATAGAACAGGATATCAATATATCACTTTCTGCTCAATCATTTTGAACCCAAACTACAATATGCTGGCGTGGATTAGATATTTGATCCTTTTTTCAGCGCATACACCCGACAACTCGTTTATGGGTTTTCTGGTCCGACACCCACCCGAAAGGAATATGACATTAAAGGAAAATATAGGACTCTTGTATGGCAAAGATATCAAGTATTTCACGGTAAGTTGACCTTATTCCGTATCCTCATCGTTAAGAACTGATGTTCAACACAAGGACAACTGAAGTTCCCACAACTTGATGGCTATTGCCATGGTGGCTATTGCCATGGTGGCCATTGCCATGGTGGCTATTGCCATGGTGGCCCTTGCCATGGTGGCCATTGCCATGGTGGCCCTTGCCATGGTGGCCATTGCCATGGTGGCCCTTGCCATGGTGGCCATTGCCATGGTGGCTATTGCCATGGTGGCCATTGCCATGGTGGCTATTGCCATGGTGGCCCTTGCCATGGTGGCTATTGCCAAGGTGGCCATTGCCATGGTGGCTATTGCCATGGTGGCCATTGCCATGGTGGCTATTGCCATGGTGGCCCTTGCCATGGTGGCCATTGCCATGGTGGCCCTTGCCATGTTGGCCATTGCCATGGTGGCCCTTGCCATGGTGGCCATTGCCATGGTGGCCATTGCCATGGTGGCTATTGCCATGGTGGCCATTGCCATGGTGGCTATTACCATGGTGGCCATTGCCGTGGTGGTTATTGCCATGGTGGTTGTGGCCATGGTGTCTATTTTGCCATGGTGGCTATTGTTATGGTGGCTATTGCCATGGTGTCTATATTGCCATGGTGGCTATTGCTATGGTGGCTATTTCCATGCTGGCTATTGCTATGGTGGTTGTTGCCATGGTGGTTATTGTCATGGTGGCTATTGCCATGGTGGCTATTGCCGTGGTGGCTATTGCCATGGTGGCTATTCCCATGGTGGTTGTTGACATGGTGGCTATTGCCATGGTGGCATCTGTACTTCCACAAAATGCGATGGTGTTCCCAGCATGTTAAGTATAAGTTAAAGAATGAGCTAGACTGCATTTGCCAAAATAAAGCACGAGACGCGATATCCCTTCTATAAATTCATTACTCATTATTTTGACAGCATCATCTTCCTTACATACGACAATTATCAGAATTTATGGAGGTGCACGCAACCGTCCCATCCAGCAGGGGGCTTCCGAATGAGGTTCATAATGATGGGATATTGACCAGCAAGCAGTATGGCGAGTTACTCGCCAGCAGTAAGGTAGGAAGGGACAATCTCTACGCACCGTCACCAGCCCACAAGGTTACTTACTATTTTAAGAATATTGTCAAGGGTGAATACTTGCGGAGTAACACAAGATGAACTGCACTATTTAGGTCGATCGCGCGTGCTTTCCAGCACGAACTGTGAGAATATCTGTCATTCTGCTGTCGAGGATTGTGGGCCTTTTTGCTCTGTTTCCGGTTTCGGTTTCGTTAGTTAGTCTCCGGACATTTGTGCTTTTATTTTTATTTTATAAACAAGGCAAACTAGTCTAAATACCTTTCAAATGAATGTAAATGATAAGAGCAAAGCGTTGTTGCATGTTGTTAACTGAACAGAACTATATATAAGTCACAGTGGCGGATCCGGGATTTGGGGGGGCATAAGTCAGAAAAAAAGGGGGTGCACGAGCCATTTTAGCGTGAAGGGGGGGGAGGATGGCGTCCCCCCTCCCCCCATCCCCCTGGATCCGCCACTGTGTCATATTACTTGTGCTGCAAACATCCGATTGTTATGGGGCGCCAAGTGTTATCCCCTTCATTTTGTCGACGAAATGCAACTTTCGTCGATGAAATACAATTACGTTAACGAAATACAAATTACGTCGACGAAAGTTATCTTTCGTATTGACCTAATTAATTATTTCCGGTGATAGCTACAACACGGAACAACGAACTGACTAAGCGCGAAAATCGGGGCTTCCGTCTCTAAACACCGAATTATACAGAGAAACCTGCAGACTTATCACAGTAATGTCCCGGGCTATACGAGGCATCTTGTCCTCAGCGGGATATGCCCAGCCCCCCCCCCCCCCTCCCCCCATACCGCCCGATACACTCACCATGCTCTGTGTCATTCGGTGTTTGTAGGCTGAAGATCCGGTTTTCGCGCTTTGTCAGATTGTTCCGTGTTGTAGCTATCACCAGACAAAATTAATTGGATCAAGACGAAAGTTTCATTTCGTCGATGAAAGTTGTATTTTGTCTACGTATTGCTATTTCGTCTACGTATTGCTATTTCGTCAAAGAAACTTGTATTTCGTCGACGAAAGTTGTATTTCGTCGACGAAACTTGCATTTCGTCGACGTAATTGCTATTTCGTCGACGTAATTTGTATTTCGTCAACGTAATTACTATTTCGTCGACGAAAGTTGCATTTCGTCGACGTAATTGCTATGTCGTCGACGGAATTGCTATTTCGTCGACGGAATTGCTATTTCGTCGACGAAATGAAGAGGGTAACACTTGGCGCCCCATAGATTGTTGCATTCCGTTTCCAGCCAACGAGTTCATTATGACGAAAATCTAAGATGGTGTCCGTGACGGAGAAGTTTCAGCAATGTCATCAAGTCGTAACCAAAGGACTGGCGATCCTGCCGCCTTCCTATTTAAAGTCATGGTTGAGGATATTATTGCATATACCGAGTCCCTTGATTGAAGATGATAATGTGGTTTGGGGTCCAAGCCTGGCTTCGTTACTTGTGACGTCATGGTGTGACGCGATACAACGTCCGAGTACCAAAACGCGAACGTTGTATCGCGTCACACCATGACGTCACAAGTAACGAAGCCAGGTTTGGACCCCAAACCACACTACCATCTTCAATCAAGAGACTCGTTATATGCAATAATCAAGCAAGTGGAATCAAGAAATAATCCGCATTGTACATTTTTCGTCATCCTGACCATACCGGTGACGTAATCTCGTTAAATTTTGTCCGTGGTCACCACGCACACCCCTTTTTCATTCATTGTGGAATGCCAGACAACAGGTTGCTTGTTTCAGTATCTAATAGGCTTCGGGCGCCCTCTGGAGAGTTCAGGAGCCATGGAGGGACTCGCCTATGGCGCCATCTTCCTCAATCCGGCTTTTCTCGACGAGCAAAAAGACATCCTTTCGAATGGACGCAAGCCGACATCAAGGAAGGTGACGTCACAGATGCTTGAGCCGCCGTGCAACGGTTTATGCTTGCTGCCCCCTCCCCCCCACCTCCTCCCATCAGCATAATGGGTCCATAATGTTCCTCCGAGGTTAACATATCTCTGGCGGTCATTCGTACGTATAGGTAAATCATGTGACTATTCGTACGCCTCAAGGAAGCATGGCGACCCCAGTCGCAGAGAGAGCACATTGACCGCAGATAAAATACGCCCTCTGAAACAGAGGTTTGACCTTGAATCGTGTCACAATCCCAGTGACGAGAGATGCAAAGAGAGTCGCCAGGAAGTGGGATGGAATATCCTTATCCTTATCACATTGTGCTAATCCCACATCCCGTCGAAGCTTGCTAACAGATCGTCCCTCACTAGTATAACGTCAAGAGATTACCTGCGTATGGTGTAATTTAATAATTTGGATACTGTTTTTCTGTTCCAAGATGGCGAGCCAAATCCCGTATCTGGAGGAGTTTGTGGGCGAGCCGTATGTGTTCACACTGGATATAACTAACCCCAGCGAAATAAAACGCACGCTAGAACGCACAAGGGAAATCCAGGTATGATACTTGACTACGTCTTTAAGTGTCCTCACGTCGTGGATTGTCCGCCCTTTTAAATACTGGTTCTCCGGTTCGATATTCAATATTGTAAGTTAGTACGAAGTTGTTCTTCTTTGCCCGTACGCGATCGGTGTATTTTAATGCGCTGTGCTTTGCTCTCGTTAATAGTCTAAGTAGGCCTACGATGGGTTTTCGTCTTCATCATCATTTCAACAAACTGTTACTCGCTCTCACTTTAGGGGGACGTTTTGACCGAGTAAGGGCAACCATACTTTAGGACGGGGACGTTTTGACACGAGTAAACTGCTGCAATACTATTGACATGTGAAATTTTTCACACCGTTAATAGCAACATGCATTACCATGGGACGACTTGGCATGGTTAAGAACAGCAATACCTTAGCACAGTGACTTTTGACACGGATAGGAGCATTCATAACGCGGAGCTGTCTTGACAGTTATTGATAAAAACATTTCATTTAAGATGTCTTTCTTACCGCTTGTCCCGCCTGGTTGTAGCCCCAAAGCTTTGTTTCACACGAGTTCACGGCCGGGGGCTTCCTGGAGAGGCTAGACTTCTACCTCGATACCCAGGACTTCTGTTCCCATAGACCAGTCTATGAGTTGAAGCATGCCGACAAGCACCTAACGGTCATTCAAGGAGGCAGCGGAGATTCCTGCAATTACGCCTGCCGTGAACATGGTAAACTATGTCATGACGCCTGCCGTGAACATGGTAAACTATGTCATGACGCCTTCACATTTCTCTTGTTCTACTCTTTAAAACGTCGCTTCTAATAGAAGCTCAAGGAATTGATCTCCAAACATACAACCTCGTCCTGATTGATGGCTAGGGGTCGATGATCATTGGTCGATTGGTGGAAGCAAACGTACCATCGGCTGTTAATGTCTTTAAAGACAGCAAAGCCAGCATGGAGAACAGTGGGGTTCCTTGCCTTTGCTATTGTTTGGCCTCACTGAGAGGCCACGCAACGCAACGTAGTTCGGCTGTAGGATATTATACTTATAGCATTGCATATATGTAAATATGTACATATGAATATATCGGACGAGTTTATAGCGAGAGCTCTGTTTTGAACCTGTTGTGAATTGTGGCCCAATAAGTATTGCCAGTTTGATCAGATTGCGGTTACAGTTAGTCTGAGGTCTGTGTACTTTTTAAAAACAGACATAACCCTAAATTACATATCGCTGCGGTACATGTAACATGTTGTTGAATTCGGAATATTTAAACTCGCGTGTAATATATAGTACTCTAAGCGTTCGTCTTGATTTTTTACCTATGTCATATTAAAAACAGCATTTTCAAATTTTATCATGTAAATTTCGGCTTGTAAATGTAAACCTGTCATTTTTATATTATATATAGTGCCCCTATTTTACAGATTTGTTGTGCTTCCCGGAGGCGTTTCCCTTACTGAATACCAAAGCACATTTGTTGCGGTAAGCACGCCATGCGGAAACCGGAATCTCAGTATATGCTCCGAATCTCGACACCAAGGATAGCCATAATATGATACATTGTCAATGCGTCGCTGCTCTCTCGGTGTCTATTGCTCCCAACAGCCATTTCGTAATTATCCTGTCTGCAATTAACATTAGCAAATGAATTGGAAACGATACCATTCATCGTGATATTTTGAAAAATTAATTTTCGAACATCATGCATAACGGAAACAATTTTTTCAGAACCAAAAATGCTACGTGTGTGGAGTTTAAGCTAGAAGCTGACGTCATCTATCCGGCGCGGACGGAGTCTGGAGAAACCTGTGGCCTCCTCACCAACGCCACTCTCCACAGCTGCGCCGGGGCACGACCCACCTTCCAAAGAATCTGTCCATGCAGAACAGTTAACAAACACCAAACGGCTGTGGCAAGTCTCACGAGATCATCAGCTTATCTCAAGTGATCGTGAGCAAGTCTCATGAGGTCATCAGCGTATCTCACGTGATCGTTAGCAAGTATCACGAGATCATCAGCGTATCTCCAGTGATCGTTAACTATTCTCACGTGATTGCCTGCAAGTCTAGCGTGAAAGCTTCCAAGTCTTGCATGATCGCTGGCAAGTCTCACCTCATTGCTAGCAAATCTCCAATGGTGTTCAAGGCTGTTCTTGCATGAAAAGATGTTCCATATCCGGTATGTTTGCGTTCTTGTCTTTCAACTTATGACTGTCTTGTTACATGGTGCTCATGTAATTGATTTGTTAATCAAAAGGTAAAAAATAGTTTCATTTACTGGTATACGCATGAGCGGTTCTCAAAATTGAACCAGAAACCCACTTGACTGAAATGCTATTGTAGACCGGCTATGACTGGAAAGGATGTGACTAAACAGTCTGTGATTGAACGGGCTGTGGGAGGACAGGTTGTGACTGGAAGGGTGATGGGGGACTGGTGATGAGGACTGATGACGGTAGGGTGATAGAGGACTGGTAATGGTAGGGTGATGGGGGACTGATGATGGTAGGGTGATGGGGGACTGATGATGGTAGGGTGATGGGGGACTGATGATGGTAGGGTGATGGGGGACTGATGATGGTAGGGTGATGGGGGACTGATGATGGTAGGGTGATGGGGGACTGATAATGGTAGGGTGATGGGGGACTGATGATGGTAGAGGGATGGGGGACTGATGATGGTAGGGTGATGGGGGACTGATAATGGTAGGGTGATGGGGGACTGATAATGGTAGGGTGATGGGGGACTGATGATGCTAGGGTGATGGGGGACTGATGATGATAGGGTGATGGGGGACTGATGATGGTAGGGTGATGGGGGACTGATGATGGTAGAGTGATGGGGGACTGATGATGGTAGGGTGATGGGGGACTGATGATGATAGGGTGATAGGGAACTGATAATGGTAGGGTGATGGGGGACTGATGATGGTAGGGTGATGGGAGACTGATGATGGTAGGGTGATGGGGGACTGATAATGGTAGGGTGATAGAGGACTGGTGAGGGGAGGGTGATGGGGCACTGACGATGGTAGGGTGATGGGGAACTGATGATGGTAGGGTGATGGGGGACTGATGATGGTAGGGTGATGGGGGACTGATGATGGTAGGGTGATGGGGGACTGATGATGGTAGGGTGATGGGGCACTGATGATGGTAGGGTGATGGGGGACTGATAATGGTAGGGTGATAGAGGACTGGTGAGGGTAGGGTGATGGGGCCCTGACGATGGTAGGGTGATGGGGGACTGATGATGGTAGGGTGATGGGGGACTGATGATGGTAGGGTGATGGGGGACTGATGATGGTAGGGTGATGGGGGACTGATGATGGTAGAGTGATGGGGCACTGACGATGATAGGATGATGGGGCACTGATGATGGTAGGGTGATGGGGCACTGACGATGGTAGGGTGATGGGGAACTGATGATGGTAGAGTGATGGGGGACTGATGATGGTAGGGTGATGGGGGACTGATGATGATAGGGTGATGGGGGACTGATAATGGTAGGGTGATGGGGGACTGATGATGGTAGAGGGATGGGGGACTGATGATGGTAGGGTGATGGGGGACTGATGATGGTAGGGTGATGGGGGACTGATGATGGTAGGGTGATGGGGGACTGATGATGATAGGATGATGTGGGACTGATAATGGTAGGGTGATGGGGGACTGATGATGGTAGGGTGATGGGGGACTGATGGTAGAGGGATGGGGGACTGATGATGGTAGGGTGATGGGGGACTGATGATGGTAGGGTGATGGGGGACTGATGATGGTAGGGTGATGGGGGACTGATGATGGTAGGATGATGTGGGACTGATAATGGTAGGGTGATGGGGGACTGATGATGGTAGGGTGATGGGGGACTGATGATGGTAGGATGATGTGGGACTGATGATGGTAGGGTGATGTGGGACTGATAATGGTAGGGTGATGGGGGACTGATGATGGTAGGGTGATGGGGGACTGATGATGGTAGGGTGATGGGGGACTGATGATGGTAGGATGATGTGGGACTGATAATGGTAGGGTGATGGGGGACTGATGATGGTAGGGTGATGGGGGACTGATGATGGTAGGGTGATGGGGCACTGATGATGGTAGGGTGATGGGGCACTGACGATGGTAGGGTGATGGGGCACTGACGATGGTAGGGTGATGGGGGACTGATGATGGTAGGGTGATGGGGGACTGATGATGGTAGGGTGATGGGGGACTGATGATGGTAGGGTGATGGGGCACTGATGATGGTAAGGTGATGGGGGACTGATGATGGTAGAGGGATGGGGGACTGATGATGGTAGGGTGATGGGGGACTGATGATGGTAGGATGATGTGGGACTGATGATGGTAGGGTGATATGGGACTGATGATGGTAGGGTGATGGGGGACTGATGATGGTAGGGTGATGTGGGACTGATAATGGTAGGGTGATGGGGGACTGATGATGGTAGGGTGATGGGGGACTGATGATGGTAGGATGATGTGGGACTGATAATGGTAGGGTGATGGGGGACTGATGATGGTAGGGTGATGGGGGACTGATGATGGTAGGGTGATGGGGGACTGATGATGGTAGGGTGATGGGGGACTGATGATGGTAGGGTGATGGGGGACTGATGATGGTAGGATGATGTGGGACTGATAATGGTAGGGTGATGGGGGACTGATGATGGTAGGGTGATGGGGGACTGATGATGGTAAGGTGATGGGGGAATGATGATGGTAGAGGGATGGGGGACTGATGATGGTAGGGTGATGGGGGACTGATGATGGTAGGGTGATGGGAGACTGATGATGGTAGGGTGATGGGGGACTGATGATGGTAGGGTGATGGGGGACTGATGATGGTAGGGTGATGGGAGACTGATGATGGTAGGGTGATGGGGGACTGATGATGGTAGAGTGATGTTGGGGTGATGGGGGACTGATGACGGTAGAGGGATGGGGGACTGATGATGATGGGGGACTGATGACGGTAGAGGGATGGGGGACTGATGATGGTAGAGTGATGGGGGACTGATGATGGTAGGGTGATGGGGGAATGATGAGTGTAGAGGGATGGGGCACTGACGATGGTAAGGTGATGGGGGACTGATGATGGTAGAGGGATGGGGGACTGATGATGGTAGAGTGATGGGGGACTGATGATGGTAGGGTGATGGGGGCCTGATGATGGTAGGGTGATGGGGGACTGATGATGGTAGGGTGATGGGGGACTGATGAGGGTAGAGTGATGTTGGGGTGATGGGGGACTGATGATGGTAGGGTGATGGGGGACTGATGATGGTAGGGTGATGGTGGACTGATGTTTGGTGTATCATTTACCCCATAACACTTTTACACACTTTCCTAAATGATTATAAATCTTCATAAGTATGTTTCCTGGATCATGGATTGATAATGGTGTTGTATTATAAAAAGCAAGCGTAAAGCTTTGATGTAAAGCGAGTGTCTACAATGGATCAATAAATGTTGGGCCAAATTTATAAAGTAATGCAATTAGGCTGCATAACGGTATGACGACGGGGAGTTGCGGGGACTGGTGTGTTACACTCGTCGTTAGTAACTGGTCCAACTCTTGGCAGTATTCTGGCGGGATGTGCATTGAAAAGGAATCAAGGATCTACGACTACGAACATCATCTGCACAATGTGTAGATATTTATTTATTTAAACAGTAGACGCTTCCCATGTTTTATTTAGCGACCGAACGAGCATTTCTGATTTTTGCAATGCGTTGTACGTGTTGTTATATGCACAGACTATCATCGGGATTACATAAAATTACATTAATAGAATCCACTGGATTGCCAGATACATCAAGGTACCAGACGCATTCAATAAAATACGGTAATCTTTCTCCCGGAACCCGTTGGCACTTCACACGTCTATGACCCACTGGTTCCTCAAGACGCCAGTCGGGAGACTTCATATATATCTCAGTTTAGTTGGTAAACAGGCTGAGCTGGAGATCAACAGGTCAAGGGTTGCACCCCAGCAATCTGCTCTTGGGACATGTTTCATCCGACCTCGTCTTATTATCCCGGTACGCTAATTCCTGGCGCCGTGTCGCCTTCATGTACACAAAAGTGGCCCAAAACACAGACCTTTCACGACGCGAGTCACCCATAAAGCTGGCGGTCGCCAAGCTCTCCCTCCCCACTTTCCCATCCCTAACTACCCCCGCCCGCCCCTGTTATCAAGCATCACCCCCCCCCCACCCGCCCCTGTTACCAAGCATCACCCGCCCACCCCCACCCCTCACTACCCCCGCCCTTCGCCCTGTTACCAAGCATCACCCCCCCCCCACACCCCTCACTACCCCCGCCCGGCCCTGTTACCAACCATCACCCCCACCCCTCACTACCCCCGCCCGCCCCTGTTACCAAGCATCACCCCCCCACCCCTCACTACCCCCGCCCGCCCCTGTTACCAAGCATCATCCCCCCCCCCGACCCTCACTACTCCCGCCCGCCCCTGTTACCAAGCATCACCCTCCTCCACCCCTGTTATCCAGCATCACCCCCCTACCCCTCACTACCCACGAAAGCCCCTGTTACCAAGCATCACCTTCCCCCTACCCCTCACTACCCCCGCCCGCCCCTGTTACCAAGCATCACCCCCCCCCCCCTCTCTCCCCCTCCCATCCTCAACATGATCTAACCCGCAATTACGGCTTATTAATCCGAGGAAGCGTCACGGCAGTTCATGACGTGAACCTGAGCAGACATGTCTGAAGGGCGGTGATGGACGATGGAGAGGAGGGGGAGGGCATGGATGGGGCCGGGGGAGGGGGGGGGGCGGTTGTCCAGGTGATCGTCGTGTAATCACGAATGGGATTCAGTGCCACGCCGCTGGTGGTTAATTAAATATCGATGTGGGAGACTGCCAGCCTGTCGGTGGGGCCTGGAACAGTACACCTCAGTGATGACGTCATACATCGCAATCCAACGTAACAGGGGGTAGAGATGGAGAGAAGAAAGGGTGGTTTATATTCAGGACACCTCCTGCCATTTGCGAAAGAAAGAGGCGATATCGTTATTCTGCGACCACATAGACATTACCACAGCGGGACTCGAACCACCGACCCACATAAGGCCAGGGTGGCCAGAGAGCACACGACGTTTGTCAACGTTGGTTTTTGGTTGTAATAACGTCATCTCAAAGTTAACATCAGGACAACGTTGTTACAACGTTTGTCGCAAACATTGAAATAATATGTAATATAGCATGTAGCCCATAAAAATAAAACCTTTGCCATGTGTAGTGACTAATAAATCTTGGCTACTTGTAGCAGTTGTTAGAAATACAATTGTGAGAAGTCGAGAGTGGCCGTTTTCCCTCGTTAGGACAACGTTACCTGAACCATTAGACATCATAAAATCGATATGTAATCGATTGTATCTGACAATCATGCTTCTGATTAATTCATCATATACGCAGTTGTTTCTCACAGAAGGCACAGTTTTAATATTGGACTGAATGTCTGACAACGTTATCTGAAAATACTCGGGCAACGTAAAAAAAAACATACATTTTTACGTGGTCACAACGTTATCTCAACCCTGACGTTGTCAGGACGTTAGGTTGTTTGCTGGGTATGTCTTTATCTTTATATAAGCAATATTTATCCAAGGTGACATACGCCCGGTTTCGTCTGTCCCACTATAAGTGCAGCTCACTGATATACCATATTTTGCCACAGTGGGTGGCGAACCGGCAACCACCGGCACAATGGTTGGCCTAGCATATATGTCACTTGATACAGCCCGCGCTGAAATTAAAACATTGTTATGACGTCATTATTTTGTTAAAAGTGTTAATTTTTATCTACGAATCAACACTTTTATGAGTAGCCTTGTTCCACCCGGGGCTGGGTGTCAAATGTTGCTCACTTATTACATGAGTAGAAAAGTATAGCTTCTTCTCCGTCTATACGAATAACCTTATTGCGGTGTTCTAACATATGCAAGTTCGTGTATCCTCCGTGTATCGAACACACATGACATATTTTCCCACGAATCCGTTAACCCACTCCAGTAACATCAGCAAAGAAATGAGAGACCAGCTCAATCATTGGTCATAGCCTCACTGATTCGGGGTTGTACAAACACAAACAAGGACCGCAGTAGTGTCATTCGATCATCCGCAATAACGTCTCAAGGTGACATGTATTAAAGACATGTTAGAGCTCAAGAAGTGCATTATATTTGTAGTAAACATTAGGCGTGAGCAATACGTGAGCTATGCTTAACCAATGTCTCGCCTTTACATGGAATAACGACCGGAAAATTGAACTCATATGAGGGACTTGATGGCACTATTATGACTCAGACATGTGAAATGATGGGAAGTCTAAAATAGACCGATGCACACTCCGACAATAAGCCCCACCCACGCTTGTTCATCCGACTTGTTTGTCCGACATAACACACGATTGGATAAAAACAAGAGTCCATTTTCCTCAATCGTGAGTATGAAATTGACAATCACGTGGAACACCTTTTTTCATCACATGATTGGATAAAAGCATATCGACGTCAGTGAATGATTGACAGCCTGGATCGGTCTATTTAAAGTCTTTGAGGAAATGACTACAATATTAATGTATGGTGCTGAAATATGGGGATTGAATGTGAAGAAACGTATCGAGAATGTACAAGTTTAGTACTGTAAGTGGACTGCCATCAAGCTCGCCCAGAGTAGCGGCCAAAGGCGAATGTGGTGTAATCTCAGTCTCCTGTAAACCTAAGGTGATAAAGTACCCTACCCTTGTCGCTCTGGAAGTTCGACCATTGTGTTGGAAGGTACTGGAAGGTGCTGGAAGGTGCTGGCAATCAATCACGATTTTTTTGTACTTTTTGTACTTTTTGTTCAAGATATTGAGTATTTTTGCTGGCCTTATCCGCCATCTTGAAAAACTGTCTAATGTGTAAATGTCTAAATGTAGCGTTTAAGGAAATACTTCTTTGAAATCAATAGTTTGCATATAAATTTATGTATGGTAAAATAAGATCTGTATACGATTTACTTGCTTGTTTACTTGTTTGCTTACTGCATTGCTTCGTTTCGCTATAATATATTTTATGTATGTAGCAGAAGTTGTGTGCCTAAAGTGCGAAATAAACAATTTTACCAATAGAAATTAACTATGAACTTCAGGACACCAATTTCACTCAAATGAACCCCTAGTTGCGCACAAGGATGAACATGTCACATGTATGGTTCGCACTCTTGCATTAACTCAGCAATCACATCCGTTGACTTTGAATTCATGGTGAGTTCATGGCTTTGTAGTCGTGGTGTGTGTTTCAGCTAGTGCGATAATCTCCGACCATACCGTCCTCACTAGGTGGCGCAGGTGTGCAGGACAAACCCTTCAGCCCACCCCCAAGTCCCTCTCCTTAACCTTCATTCAAGGACCATGCGGTTTAGATGGTAACCTCTGCACCTTATTCCGCCCACTCTGTAACTATAGACCACCCCCGCCCCCAGATCAGCCCCCACCCACTCCCCACCAGCACCAGACAAGCTCACCGCACCGGAGATTGGTTGAGCTGACACTACTAATGGATGATGTGGGTAGGTAGGGGGGTCGACGCGGGAGAGACAGGTGTGTAAAGCAATCATAGAAACAGCCAGGTAGCCGAGACAGGCAGGTAGGGGCTCGGCCAACAGGTGGACTAACCAAACTATATCGGTTGCTATCCATAGGCCTAATTGTTCCGGGTTGATCATGACCACGTGGGTATGTAATTGAAAGACAGCGCCCCCAAGCGGACGGATTAGTTATTCTTACTGGCTTGACCATAGTTTTCAGATCGCCACGAACCCGATAACATACTCGGTGTATTTGACATATAGAGAAAGTGTTCCATGCAGAAAGCCTCCGGACTCGCCGCACCGCCTTTCTGTTTGCACGTAAACATCATAAACAATATGTGACGGAGATTTCTGTCCACAGTCGCTTTGGGCAAGCCACAGATTGGACTGGGTGGGAGGGCTGGCACGCTGAGTGAAGTGGCGCAACCCCCCGCCCCCTCCAACCCCCGCAGATTGAGTATAAAGACCCAGGTAGATCTGTGTCGCGGTGATATCTAGACAAACTGCCGCCAGGCGTGCAGACACTGTCAGACTGTCAGGGTAACACTGGTGACAGCTACAGTCTCCGATGGGAAGCCGTCGCCACTGATTAGACCTTTGATCTGTATTTGATTGGATTAAGATCACATTATTGCAGGGTAAGATTTGATCATTTGGTGACGTTCTGCTGTACATTACCTAGGTAAGAGTCAGCGTGTACATAAATATATATACGTGTAAGTCATATGTATGTGTCTGGCAAGATTTGATGGAATGCGTCGAGGGGGTCAGTGTATGAGAGTCTTGTCAGCTGTGCGCATAAGTATTGCCTTCAATATGGTTCTAAATGTTAAATGGTTACCTTGTCATTCACAAACTAACAAAAACGTCAGTTGAGATATCTGAAAAAATGTTTTGGTCAGTTGAGATCTAAAGCTCACAACAAATGGTGGAAGTATGCAGCTAAAAGTAGACAACGGCACACAACCATGGCATGTGCATTGTTGGGAGATAAGAGCGCTGGATTATATGAGATAGGCACGTCTTCCATGTGTAGCTTGATATGGAGTAGGTCTTATTATACACGATAACAATGGAGGTCACACACATATATATGTGGCGTACCCCACTGATGAGAGCCCGGCCCACCAGACGATAACAATGGAGGTCACACACATATATATGTGGCGTACCACACTGATGAGAGCCCGGCCCACCAGACGATAACAATGGAGGTCACACACATATATATGTGGCGTACCACCCTGATGAGAGCCCGGCCCACCAGACGATAACAATGGAGGTGACACACATATATATGTGGCGTACCCCACTGATGAGAGCCCGGCCCACCAGACGATAACAATGGAGGTCACACACATATATATGTGGCGTACCACCCTGATGAGAGCCCGGCCCACCAGACGATAACAATGGAGGTCACACACATATATATGTGGCGTACCACCCTGATGAGAGCCCGGCCCACCAGACGATAACAATGGAGGTCACACACATATATATGTGGCGTACCACCCTGATGAGAGCCCGGCCCACCAGACGATAACAATGGAGGTCACACACATATATATGTGGCGTACCACCCTGATGAGAGCCCGGCCCACCAGACGATAACAATGGAGGTCACACACATATATATGTGGCGTACCACCCTGATGAGAGCCCGGCCCACCAGACGATAACAATGGAGGTCACACACATATATATGTGGCGTACCACCCTGATGAGAGCCCGGCCCACCAGACGATAACAATGGAGGTCACACACATATATATGTGGCGTACCACCCTGATGAGAGCCCGGCCCACCAGACGATAACAATGGAGGTCACACACATATATATGTGGCGTACCACCCTGATGAGAGCCCGGCCCACCAGACGATAACAATGGAGGTCACACACATATATATGTAGCGTACCACCCTGATGAGAGCCCGGCCCACCAGCTGAGAGAACAGGGACCTCATTGCATATGGGTTACACACCGCCAGTCAGCATTATTTATGCTAAAGCCGCACACTCTGCCGGTTGGTATGCACGCCGTATATCTCTAAGTGGAAGTCGTTATGCATTCAGGCGATGTGGCGACCATCTAGGGAGGGGACTGGCAAGTCTACCGAACCGCTTTTATCTAAACAAAAAAATATCACCTTTCAGGACGTAATGTATTGTTTCCCGCTCGCCAAACCGACCTGCTCTCAATATTACCTGAATCTTCGGCTTCCTGCTGCCGTCAAACAAATATCTACCCCCTCCACTATTACTAGAGTATAAAAGGGGCACCCCGATAGCTGAGTGGCTTAGAGCGCTCGCATTAAGCGCTCTGGCTACCGCACGTGGATCGGTGGTTCGCGCCCCGCTGTGGCCATGTCTGTGTGGTCACAGGATAAAGACCACATGTCCTTCTTCGCAAAAAGTAGGGGGTTAGCCCCGGGGGAAATAGGCTTCACTCTCCCCCCCCCCCTTCTCCCATTGACGCGATATGACCAAATGTGGTTAAATCGCTCTGAATATACAAGCAACCATCGAGTATAAAATGTTATGAAATAATTGTAACTCAGGTCGTTGGTTTATATCTCACACAACTACACTACACGTCTACACTTTCACTTCGACCCGCCTTCGCAGCCATTAGGCGGCCTTTTCGCCAAATAGCAAGATTATTGGATAACGAGTTCTCGCTGTCTACAGCATATTAATTAAGTGGGCGTAGTTTTTGATCACTTAGGAATAATCTGATGCAATACTTCCTGGGCTCTTGAGAGGGTTGGTTGACAGAGTGAGGGCCCCAGAGGGGATTTTTCGACACGGCGACACGGCGATTTTTAAAGTCGACCACGCGACATTGGGGTTGTCTTAGAATCGACATGCGACATAAGACTTAGCGACACGCGACATGGACCTTTTCTTAAAATCGACACACGACATGGACCTTTTCTTAAAATCGACACGCGACATGGACCTTTTCTTAAAATCGACACGCGACACGGCCAACCCCCCTCAGGGGCCCTAGAGTGGGGTGACACCCCTTGGGTGGGTAAAGTCCACGTACAAGCGATATGTACTGGACTGCAAACCGCGCTTGGTTGTGGGGTCAAATCCCACTCGTGACTGTCGCGCTATTCTTTTAGCAGTTTAATCTTCCTTGACCTGGTTTAAGCCATATTGGCCCAAAGTGCCGTAAAAAGCAATCAATTAATGATCCTTAGGAGTGCACGAGATTGCAAATTCCGCGATTGCCAGTCAACCGGTAGCCCAGTTCTACGTGGGCAAGCGATGTGGTCTGAACGGGGTATGGGCACCCGTTGTTGGGTGCATGTTAGCCCTGGTACATGCCTCTCTTACCACGCCCGTAAACGGAGCTAGGGTGAGAGCCATGCCGCTGACACGGCCGAAAACAAGAAATCGGCAGAAATCGCGGACCGGTTGCTCAAGTTGAAGTTCATAACAGAATAAATATACAGTGCCTACCCGACAATGTGCGCCACGACGTTCCTAAAGCTTTTGGACTTTTGTCGCACTTTCATTTCTTTGCTTGGTAATGTATTTTCTTGTAATCCAGACAATTTATTTCACCTCTCGCTTCGTTTTGAATGCTCCGCCGCTCGCCTGAAGTAAACAATCTTAGCGTGAGCACTCGCCGCCAGGCGGCGTTTTTATATTTTTTCTGTTATGAACTTCAACTTGAGCCACCGGTCCGCGATTTCTGCCGATTTCTTGTTTTCGGCCGTGTCAGCGGCATGGCTCTCACCCTAGCTCCGTTTACGGGCGTGGTCAGAGAGGCATGTACCAGGGCTAGGTGCATGTCAAGCGGTGTGGTCTGAACGGGGTATGGGTACCCGTTGTTGGGTGCATGTCAAGCGGCTGGGGCACATCGACTCCATCGCTGCCGGGCTATGTCCTAAATCAACTTCTTATGTACTAGTTAAAGAACGAGCTGGAGTGCATTCGCCAAAATAAAGCACGAGACGCGATAGCGTCGAGTTGTTTTTTTGGGGAATGCATGACAGCGAGTTCTTTAACGTACTTATAAAATTGTTATAACAAGGCATGACATGTGCTCACGTTTGGACACAGGAAGAACACGGGATCTTTGTCCTGCGACCACACAGACATGGTCTCAGGTGGCCAGAGCGCTCTAACCCACTGAGCTACCGGGCCGGCCCCTAAACTTAGAAGGTTGAATCAAGGAAAGTGGGTGAACAAATACCGGAGTGAGGGAGGGAGGGAGGGATCTGCACGGAAATTGTGGACTCTCCTTTTTGCATGATAGCAACACATTGTGCTTGCGACATGGGTTCCATTACGTATAATATATTTGTTAATATATATTTATATATACTTGCATATAGGTTCAATTATACAATATATATTATATAGGTATATGAAGCAAAAAAAGAATCTCAACAGACGTCTGCAAGTCTGCAAGTAAACAGAAGCCGCTCAAATTAAGGTATAATGTACAAGTATAGATTTGGGACCTCATCAGCGCCTCTTATCACCATGTTAATTGAGGGCCCCCTGCGAATCCACCAGGACTCCCGGGCAATGTCCCCGCAAACACAGTGGCAGCCCTTGAACGCAGGTGAACGAGGCACTGTCGCCCCTGGCCCTGGGTGATCAATGGGAAATCAATGGACGGCATATTGCCAATGGGGCTGTCACCTCCGGGCCGCCCGAGCACTATACCCCGACCGTAATAGCTCTTTCATTGGACCCATGGGCGCGAGAAAGACTAAGGAGCTGATGTGGCTGAGAGTGAGGGCCCTGGGAGACCCCCTTCGCGGGCGGTAGGGGCTTTATAAAGCCCTACCCGGAGCTCTACCCGTGGAATCACGTCGGTGGGATCTTCAAACTGACAGCGCCAAGACCATACAGCGCCCGATCGCTCGTTTCGCCACGCGCTTCCGGTTATAAAGCCTTCCGATGGGGTGTCCCCATTGTATTCACCGCGGGCCTATTGTCCGTGCGCAAGGAAAAGGTCCGCGTGGGTCATTTATCATCTGGAGGAATCCCATTGATGTGGCATCAGCTGGTATGATGAAGTGTCTCTCGGCACATAGGGACCCCATGGTGGTCGCCAAGGTGTCGCAAGAGCCAACCTACCCCCCCCCCCCCTTCTGCCCCCTCCCCCATCCACACACACACACCCTTCCTCACACCGACACAAAAGAGGCATCTGCCATGACGTGCACATTATACAAACCCCAAAACGCTTGTAATATTTACTAACGTTAAACATCTAGCTTTCATGGCGCGACCCCGCCATAATATTCTATAGTATATCTCACATATACGCCAGAGCAGGGGGTTACCCCCGGAACATGGCTCTCCCTTCCTTCTCCCATTGACTGGATATGACCCAAAGTGGTTGAAGCGTCCAACAACCAACCACATATATGCCTGACGATTTCTATAATAAATATGAGGTGGAGCCATCGACACTTAACGGACCATAAATTAGCTTGGGTGTACCACTAGTCCATTAGCTGACCACGTGCTTCAAACTTGTGTGTAATAAAACACCGATTCATTGCCGTTACATTTCATTGGTTGCACCCATGGACTCATTATATACTATTAAACCGTTTGTAACCTGCTAACTTTGCCTTGAACTTAGTAATAACATAACCGCGAAGGCGCACATTCCTAGCTCGAATTACAACCGTCGCTGGTCTTGCCTATAGGAAAAACTTGTTTACTAGTCCACCCATCTCTCCATTCTATACATTGTTGTGGCTCCATTTTGCATCCCCAACCCCCGTCCCTCAAGTTGACCATTAATCCCCCCCCCCCTCCCCCCTATGTCCCCATGTTCAAAACATATGTATATGTTTTTCGTCCATTCTTTTGCCAAACGGAACCGAAACTATTTGGGACGCCCCCCCCCCTATCCACCCCTCCATCCCCCATACACCCCACCCTCCCCCCCCCCCCCCTCTCTCCCTCCCAACCTCGGCCAGGTAGCTACTGCTAGACAAGAGTCTGAACTGCATATACTATACAACAAAAAGTAAATAGTATTGAGTATATAATGTTGCATAAACGGAAGACACTTTTCGGTCCATGGGACAAAAAACCTTTCAGGGACTTGAATTGCCGTGGGCGGTTTGAAAGTAGCGTGAGGCACTCTCAGCCACGTCGTCGCCCGCGCTATTTTCAGTCTATTGTGTTATCTATTGTCAATCTATTTTGTTCGCAGGTGGTGAAAGTACAAGAGAACTTTCACAGCAGCTCAATCCGTTATATTGTTGATAAGGTAACTTATACGTGTTAGTGGGGCAGAAAACTCTGCTGTGTTATCATTAGCATTTTCTTTTGAGTTACAAAACGATCGTGCTGAATGATTGGTTTGTTTTAGGGATTGCTTCGAATATATTGCATTCCGTAAGCCCATAAAAATAGTATTAGACCAGGTTAGCCCAGTGGGTAATACATTCATGTGCCTTGACACCCATCCATCCATCCATCCATCCATCCATCCATCCATCCATCCATCCATTGTCTTCTTCTTATAGCTAGAACATAGAATTACACATTTGTTTCGCCTTTCCACCTTCTCAACTTCGTCATGGGTTGTGCAGCGCCAACAAAATGGCGACGGATTGTTTTGGGGCGGATCGCGTCAAAGTGATGTCCCAGCTCAAAAGTTAACGTTATGACAACGTTTGTTTTTCGTTTGGTTTTGGTTGAGATAACGTGAAATTGTAGGGTTTTTTTTCACGTGGCCCGAACGTTTTCACCTTACGTTGCCCGACATTCAGTCCAGTATTAAAATTGTGCCTTCTGTGAAAAAAACAACAGCGTATATGATGAATTAATCAGAAGCATGATTGCCAAAAACAATCAATTACATATTGTTTTCATGATGTCAAATTTTTCAGGTAACGTTGTCCTAACGTTGGCAAAAACGTCCACTCTCGACTTCTCACCATTTTGTATTTATAACAACTGATACACGCAGCCAAGTTTTATTAGCCACTACACATGGCAAAGGCTTTATTTTATTGGGATAAAGGCTAGAAAATATTAGTTCAATGTTTGCGACGAACGTTGTAGCAACGTTGTCCTGACGTTAACTTTGAGATGACGTGATTGCAATCAAAAACCAACGTGTGCGAACGTTGTGTGTTAGCTGGGGTCAAGGTTGTGACGTCTCAGGGGTATTATACTTTCATAGAAGTAGCCGTCACCACCTGCGCGACTACGCCACCGTTCAGATAAACCCAGCACTGACTCCGGCACATGAGAGAGAGAGAGAGTGAAGAGAAATACACCCCCTCAGTAGCTGAGTCGGTAGCACACTGAGCTTCAGACCCTGGTTTGTGGGCGCACAGGTGAACAAAAACCGCAGTGCGATCATTCATCTGAAAACAGAGAACATCTTTGACCGGCGAAATTTCAACCTGATAACCCCCACCCCCCACCCCACACCCCCTCATCGGGGCCAGTATTTATTTATAGAGCTAAGCTCCACTTTTCCCTAAGCAAATCCCTTAGTCCAAATAGAAAACTATTCACACAAGAGAAAGATTTCTTGAATATTAGAACAATATCTAAATGATATTATTAAATGTCGTTTCCGGATTATGAATTCTACCGTTACTAACTGGAGAAGCTACGACGGAAACTCATTGTCCAGGCATAAAGAGCGCCATTATGATGGATACCACCCCGTGAACACCGTGGAATGACAACAATATGACCATGCTTGTCAAATGCAACCGTACCCACATAAACATACAATGGGCATGATATATATATATAGCTTACTCCTACTCCTCGCGGCAGAGAACCCCCCCCCCCCCCTTCCGCCTCCCTAGTACTTCCTAGCTCACCCAAGCCCCTGGCCCCTCGCCCCCACGGCAACCCCTGGACGCACCCCGCCTCACTTCGCCACACCCCGCCAAACACGTACAATGGTAGACATCGTGGCCGGCTCTGGGCCGCTGACTTACCCCCGGGATGCGACCCCTACTGGGACAACTGTTCGTCTCGCTTGGTTCGTGTTTTAGTTCACGCTGATGTCTCAAGTCCTCAAAACCTTCCCACCGCCGTGACCAGGTGACTCCTACACGCAGTCTGTCTGTCAACAGGTTATACGTGACATGCGTTTCACCTGATATAATTTGTAACCGCCGGTTTAACACGTGTGAGTTTTATCAATCATACATCGATGTTAGACAACCAACAGTGACGGCTGGGACGGAGTATCGGATATTTATAGCGTTAGACGAACGTCTTTTATCTCTGTTATTATTATATGACTGTTTAGTGCCCGTGTGCGGTGTCGTGTTGGATACCACAATTACGTGCACGGTGTGAGGGTGGTGGGGTTCACGACATGGGCTCAGCAGGCTTAGAGCAGTATAGGGTTCTGGGTCCCCTTCTGTGTACACGCGGATTAACACGTGCCAAGGAACTCCAAGGACAAAGGGATGGATGGATGAAACGGCCCCAGACACAGGTGGGGTTTGAACCCGCGACCGGTTAGTCCACAGTGGAGTATGTTACCTCTCGACCCCATGGCTCTCCTCTCATCTGAACAGACTTCCTGTCCGAATACTAAAAAGCGAATGAACAGTATAGACAGGTTAGGTTTGGTAAACTTCGCCCCTGTTTATGCCGGCTCGTCAGTCACCGAGTGACCGTCTATCTCTCTTTCTGCCCCCCCCCCCTCTCTCTCCTCTTGTCTCTCATTGTTAGAGACCCAGTCTCGGGTTTGAGCCCCCGAGCCGGGAAGCAATGGTTTACACCTTGCTGTTCCATGCTGTGAACACAGGTTGCCTACCATCTCGATACATTCATTGAAACGGGGTGTTGTATCTGTCGTTAAGTTTTTGCTCAGCGGTACCGACAAACCGTTGCCCGTTGGGGGATATCAACCCGAGCTAAAGGCGATAAGCTTTGTAAAAAAAACCAAGTCCATATTTTTATCATATACATTTTGTTTTCCGCAGGTATCGAGATCATTTCTTGGATGACCCCTCCTGGGGGCCAATGACACGTGCCCGCCTGTCTGTGACTGGTCCGGAGGGGCGTGCCCACTGAGGGAGGGCGTCACCAGGGTGACGATGCCCTTGCCAACGAGATGGAGGCGCCACGCCAAGGTCTTCATCACTTACATCATGTTGGTGTGCTTCGTCGAGTACCTTCTGCTGCTGCGCTACGAGCAGTCGGCGTCACGTGACTTCACCGAGCCCTCCATCGTGCACCTGCATCAGGCGTCGCGTGGGCTGGCGCTTCCGTTTCCGGGAAGCCCCGGCCGAACCCACGCCAACGCCGACCCCGACCCACCCGTCGGCAATGTCAGCGCGGCGGCGAACGAGCTCAAGAAGGTGTCGTCAGAGACGGTCGACAGAACAAAACTCATCATGCTTCAGGCAAGACTCACTACCTGTTTTGAGTCCAACGCGACCAATGAGCAGTTACAGCGGTGCTTGGAGGAGGAATACTTGCGCGTCCGCAGCGAGGCCATCAAGTCGGCCGCCCAGGTGTCGAGAGATGCCATGGCGCATGCGCACAGGGAACAGGTGGTGAGCAATCTCAGCAAGAACGAGGCTCTCAGCCAGGCTAGGCTGGCGGCGCGCGGGCTCAGCGAGGAGGAGAACCCCGGGGTAGCCAAGGCCTACTACAGCAGGAGGAGCTCGAAGGTCAATCCCTATCTCTACGACTATACCGTCAAGCCGGAAGCGGACTGTGATCCGGAAACGTACATGATAATATTGGTTCATTCCTTCCACCCCTATGCGGAGCGGCGCCGGGCTATTCGCGACACCTGGGGCGGCGTGGCGCAGGGTCGCCACCCCTGGCCGGGCCGGACTATTGCTCGGAAAATAAAGTTTGTGTTCATGCTCGGGATTCACCACGACGAACACCAAAATGACCTCCTCCGTGAGGAGATAAAAGAGTACGGAGATATCGTGCAGGGAAACTTCTACGACGCGTACACGAACATGACGCTGAAGTCTCAGCTGGGATTAAAGTACGTCATGGAGACGTGTCCCAAAGCCCAGATATTGCTCAAAAGCGATGACGACATGTTCGTTAACTTGCCTTATTTACTGCACATCTTGGAATCCAAGAATCTGTCTCGCAGTATCATGGGCCCGCGAAATAGCGGTTCCAAAGTGTATCGCACCGGGAAATGGAAAGTGACCAAGGCTCAGTTTCCATTTCGAACTTACCCCACGTACGAATCTGGCGCCGCCTACGTCATCACGCGGGATTTGGTGCGAGATCTGTACGAGACTGCCGAGTACGTGCCGCCGTTTCACGTCGATGACGTGTTCCTCACGGGGGTTATTGGGCGCATTCTGAACGTCAATCATGAGAAGCAAGAAGGGTTCGCCTTTTGGACCGATAAAGCCTTAAAAGTCTGTGATATTATTACCAATGTTAAGATAACAGGCACAAAAATGACTCCTGCACGACTTCGAAAAATTTGGTCCGACCTGCATGATGTAAACCTGACCAAATGTCCTCTTGCGCCGTAATACGTAGTTAAAGGACGTCGTTAAACGTGCATGATCACAGGCCGTCCTGGAGCCGGGAATAAACGGCGTAACACGCTACTTGATGTTACACCGGTCCCAATTGTTCATGGCTTATAAATTCACATTATTAAAGATTTTACAAAACAAGTTATTTATACGAATACATTACAGGAATGCATTACGGGAAGAAGAAATTGCTTTATTTCAAATCCAATCGTGCATTACGTAAATAATGAGCGGCAAAGTCCAGATGGATCGACTAGTGCCAGACAGCTGCCCCGAGACAAGCGGCAGAGCCAAGGCTTACCAAGTCTGCCTCAGCTGAGTGCCACTGTGAGCAATAGAACCAGGCAGCACATGCCGCATTTGTGTTTTCGCATCGCACATGCTTGTGTAAATGGCAAACAGTGTACCTTTCCAAACTGGTCTCCGAGTATTCTGACCAAAGTTTTATCAATTAATTTTCTATTTTAACATGCCCTGTCCAGGCTTTTTTTCAACTGTCGTCTGAGATCGCGGACCGTTTTATTAAGCTGAACGACCAGGCTTGATTTTTGCATTAGCCTAAGGTTAGGTCGTTGCAGAAGCTGGCCCTAATTATAACATTGCAGGCTCGTCACAAAGTTTCAAAGCTTTCATGGAACAGGAAATTGGCCAACGCCGTAAACGTCTTTGAAAAAACGTGACTGACGCAACGAATTTTTGGAAATACATACAAAATGGTCTAATGAGCTTGCCTTAATTGCGTCCCACAACGATGTTTTCCTTCACGTAGAGCTAAACGTATGACGTCCATTCCCTGCACGGTTGCAGTCAGCACGTTTAATACATACATGCCGCCTAGTCTTCGTCCTTATTACCTTCCTGAGCACGGTTTCCAACCACCTTTTATGCATTCATCAACTTCACTGCATACTGCCGGTGCGTGTGTAAACTCCTGCGAGACTGGACAACTGGAATATTCTAGGCAGCAACGATAAAGTAATATCGCTGATGCTAAGAACAGGTTGAAATATTTTGTCATCGAATTTTAAGTGTTCGTTGCCAAATCTCTCCCTTTCTCGGATGTTGACAAGTCCCTTTTTCGACAGTTGGCATTTTATATTTCGATTGTAACTATAGAGTTGGCATATTGCGTCAAATAATTCCCACTAACTACTGAACGACTAACTTGTTCGTCGCTGATGTTTCTATTATACACAATGCATATAGACCTAATATCCGCCTGTAGTAGCGCTGTCCATCCAAAATTGTATCACAATAATGAAATGTCCTTTATAGTCGATTGCAGGCTCTGTATATTTCAAGGAACGCATTTAGAACTAAATAAAGACAAACATTCATTCACTTGTTTTCCTCTTGACGAACCCTGTTCATATGCGTTCTGTTCTCTATGGACCAAAATACTAAGGAACAGTTGTTCGTTCCTTCAAAGTGTTCGTGCCACGATTTTGTTCAGCTTAGAGTTAACTTTGTCTAGGGAAGACACACAAATTAGAATTTGTCTTAATGGGAGTTAGCAGTTTTTATTCCACGATATCACCATAAACGCGTTCGTCAAAATAGCAAAAGTGAGGTCCGGCGGATTTATTTCTGGGAGCATTGCATCTGAGCGTTATTTGAAAATTCCCCAATGATGTCACAAGATTGACAGGTGAGCTTTGATGCAGTACGTAGGCATCTGTGGTCGAAGGCCTGTCATGTTCTCATGGTTGAGTGCTTTTCGTTGAGTTCAAGCCAATGAGCAGAATCTAAGTCTCAATGTAAAAGCACATGCGTTTGTATTCCCCTTTGCCGTCACGTTTCTCGCTCCCAAAATTTAAATTGGTTGGTGCAAAAACAAGTGGAAAAAGTATTCCCTTCCACCATCTGGGGGCGTTATAGCTCGATAATATAAGCGTGGAAACACAGAAGATTAAAATGAGCTATATTGTTTAACTGTCCATTTAACTGTCCATGTGTTGAGTATTTGACACCACATCTGTCAGAGAAGAGATGAATGTGTGAATGAGATTTGTCCTTCGAACTACAATATGTGAACACTAGGGCCCCATAGGGGCTTTTTCGACACGGCGATTATTAAAATCGACAACGCGACATTGGGGTTGTCTTAGAATCGACATGCGACATAAGACTTAGCGACACGCGACATGGAACTTTTCTTAAAATCGACACGCGACATGGACCTTTTCTTAAAATCGACACGCGACATGGACCTTTTCTTAAAATCGACACGCGACATGGCTACCCCCCACTAGGGGCCTTAACACTGTGTGCATAAAAGCTGCCTAATACTCAAGATTATTGAACTGACAATAGCTGTCATTTACATTAATAAATTCGTGCCTGTTTGATGAACATAAAATGGCTGGATATGCGCCCTTTCATCCATTCTTAAATGTTGACTTTCTTTAGGAACACTTATCACTGTGGCATTTTCCCAACAGCTTCAGGGGCCGGCGCGATAGCTCAGTGGGCTAGAGCGCTCGCATTGAGTGTTCTGGTCACCTGAGAGCCTAACGGCGCGTGGATCGATGGTTCGAGCCCTGCTGTGGCCATCTCTGTGTGGTCGCAGGATAAAGATGCCATGTCTTTCTTCGTAAAGAGTAGGGGGTTACCCCCGGAGACATGGCTCCACTCTCCCTTCCTTCTCCCATTGACGCGATATGACCAAAGCGTTCTGAATAACCAACCAACCATCCGAACAGCTTCACATACGAGAAATGATTTGCCCTCGAGAAAGGAATAATTGATTACTCCAGGTAAATGTTATCGACGGATCACAAGAACAGCTAAACAGAGCTGTGGCCATAGCGAAAATTCGTCTGCGTTAAGAATCGAGTGGATGTGACAGTAGTTTTAATGGCTTGTACCAGGCCTTGCTAAGTCTATAAAATCATAATCTAATTTCGAATAAGACATTGGTCGTTCCATAATGCAAGAGTTCCGTTTGATCATAGCGTTGTAGGTAATTATGTAGATTTCGATCTCCTGTCCCATTTTTGCCCGCAAAAAATAATTTTATCTCCGTCATATATCCTTGACCCTTGGGCGAAACTTACCTGTAATGCTTCTAACGGTCTGATCGAACAGACTGCATGTATATGGAGAGATCATTGTCTTATCTTGATGTTATATTTGCTGACCGTTGACGACACATGTACAGCATCGACGTAGATCATAAGTATGTGGGGTTTCGATCCCGCAGTGACTGTGCCGCCTAGGGTGCAGCCAGAGTTGTATCAGCCTAGGGTGCAGCCAGAGTTGTATCAGCCTAGGGTGCAGCCAGAGTTGTATCAGCCTGTTGTAGCCTGGCCCGGATACGTGTCAATGAGACGAGCGAGATATCAGGTAGATTCCATTGAGGTTTTATTTCACCTTGTTACATTCGTACATCACGACTGCCAAGTACCGATGTTAAGAGACGACTGGCAAGTGACGACTGCCCGTCGCACACAGTGACCGCGAGTGTACAGTTCCGAAAATAGGCCACTGCTCAAACTACTACTCATAGCACGGTGCTCATTGTGGTTCTACCTAATGGTTAACACTGGATCGGGATCCAAATCTATGACATCCCCCTTCTTGTAAAAAAAGTTATACACTTTAGTCAACAGCTTTGAAGTTAACTAGCATTAATGCAGGACTCGGAGTATGACACAAATTAAGCGGTATGAGTCTGTGTTCGATGATATATCCTGTCAATAATGGCAAACTATATATATATATCCAATATTCAAAATAATATCAACATTAGAGTCAATGAGTCACTTGGATATATTATGTGCATAACGGTTGGTTGGGCGCACAACTCGACCAGAGCGAGTTTGGTAGGTCGGTGTCTCCGTACTGTCAGACGTCTCAGGTAGCTTGAACGTGACAGTCTTCCTGGGGCTGACTGGTCGTGTCTCTGTTGTTGACGATGTAGATGGGATGTCGGTGACTGACGTAGGTTTCAACGCTTATTCTGCAGCTTGTAGTGGTAAGGCGTCGTCTGTGTTGGGAATATCCATAAGGTGACGACGGTTGCGACGATATCGACCTCCGTTGGGGGTCTCAACGACGTACGATCTGGGTTCGTCGGAGTTTCCAACGACACGTGCTGGGACCCAGCCTCCGGATGGGTCCTGCAGAAGGACTTTCTGACCAGAAAGTAGGGTTGTCAAGGGTTGCGCATGTTCATCATATTTCGCTTTCTGAACTGCTTGGCGTTGAACCATGCGTTGTCTCACGTCGTCCTGAAACGAAGCGCGGATCCTCACGGGCAAGTTGGTTCGGATTCGCCGTCCCAGTAGGAGTTCCGCTGGGGATGGGATGGTGTCGTCGACTGGTGTTGAACGTAGACACAGCAAACCTAGGTATGGATCATCTCGAGATCTGTAGCTCTTCTCTAAGGAACGTTTAACTGAGCGAACAGCTCGTTCCGCCATTCCGTTTGACTGCGCATACCCGGGCCATCCTCGATGCTCAGCTGGTCTCGTATTGACCAGTATGGTCGCAATGAGGACGATAATTCTTTCATCCGTTCCGGCCATCCAGCAATGATGATGTCACATAACCCACATAGGATGTGATCCTTGGCGGTTTCGCGCTGAAGTTCCTCGATCTTGTTATGACTGAACTGGACCAAGTCGACACGCATGTCCAGTTGGATCTGATGACGGTCTACCCCGGGAAGACGTGATAAGGCATCAGGTAAAATCATTTCGTTACCAGGGCGGTATGACAGTGTGAGGTTGTATCTCTGTAGTCGTAACAACATTCGTTGCAGTCTCGGAGGAGCTGCTGTGAGATTCTTCACGTGTATCATACTGGGTGGACGATGGTCGCTCTCCACCGTGAAATCCATGCCATACAAGAATGTATGAAAACGCTCACACGCGTACACAACGGCCAAAAGTTCCCGCTCGATATTGGCATATCGCTTTTCGGCTTCTGTCAAAGCCTTTGATGCGTAAATGACGGGTCGGCCCTCTTGCAGTAGCGCTGCGGCGAGTCCCTGCTGGCTCGCATCCACTTGACAGCGCCGCGCATTATCGACAGCTCGGTCACGTGACACCTTCTACTCTACGTTAATTACTCCCCACCCAAAAAAAGTTCATGAGGTTTTCCAACATGGCGTCCAGGCCCCACAGTACAGTAAATATAGATAACGTAGTATCTGAGTTAAAACAAATCTGTAAAATATAAAATAAATAACTTAAATACAAGAATGACATGAATCACACAAAACGTATCCATTGTTTTTTGCTGTGACACTATAACTGTCTTCAGGGTTGGTGCAGTTCAGCGCCATTGCTGCCATTCACGCACGACACGGATTCTGCGTTGAGTTTGTCTTGGTCCACAAAAGAACGGAAAATATGAGTGCGCGTGTTCGAAATATGTGAGCGGATCACTGCCCATATACCTACCCCAGCTGTCTGAGCGGAGGGGCGGAGCTACAGCTACCCATATACCCCCCCCCCCCCCAGCTGTCTGAGCGGAGGGGCGGGGCTACAGCTGCCCATATACCCACCCCAGCTGTCTGAGCGGAGGGGCGGAGCTACAGCTGCCCATATACCCACCCCAGCTGTCTGAGCGGAGGGGCGGAGCTACAGCTACCCATATACCCACCCCAGCTGTCTGAGCGGAGGGGCGGAGCTACAGCTACCCATATACCCACCCCAGCTGTCTGAGCGGAGGGGCGGAGCTACAGCTACCCATATACCCACCCCAGCTGTCTGAGCGGAGGGGCGGAGCTACAGCTACCCATATACCCACCCCAGCTGTCTGAGCGGAGGAGCGGAGCTACAGCTGCCCATATACCCACCCCAGCTGTCTGAGCGGAGGGGCGGAGCTACAGCTACCCATATACCCACCCCAGCTGTCTGAGCGGAGGAGCGGAGCTACAGCTACCCATATACCTACCCCAGCTGTCTGAGCGGAGGAGCGGAGCTACAGCTAGCGCATGGGAGATTGCTCTGGCAATAGACGGATCCATACTCCGGACACTAAGCCCCGCCCACGCTCGAGTCCTTTTTCGTTAATCGTGCATGAGTATAAAATTGACATCATAGCTGATGGCAAGCTCCCCGCACGTCGGTGCTACTCAAGCTCCGCTTTTAAAGCTAGGGTCTGGAAAGGGGCGTTTAAAAAAAGCCAGTGTCGAATTTTCAAAATTCTTCGTGTTGAATGTCGATGTTTAAAAATTATTCGTGTCGAATGTCGATTTTTTTTTTAATCTTCGTGTCGATTTTTCACAACATTCTGTATCGCTTTTTCGAAAATCTGTGTCCATGTCGTTTTTTCAAAAATGTATGTCAATTTCTGTCTATGTCTTTTTCAGATCCTCAGTGTCAGAAGTTGGGGGTCAATGTCGAATTGAATTGGTTTATTGTTCTATTAAATCAGTTAACGTTGTTCGACAAGCAGCAGAAGCATTGCTTATTAGCTGCAGAGCTCATACAAAATGTTACATATCATTCCCATATCAGCTAGACTAGATACAAACCATGGCAAAAAAGAACAAAACAGATAAATACAACAGAAAAGGCTTATTACAAGATAAGTCCGTTGCACTTCATGGATTTTGGTGATGGACAAATATCTTTGATCTGAGGTCTCGTTTATACACTTCTATTGAATCGGCGTTGAAGTTTATTCTATTGCACCATTCGTTGTACACTATACTACCTCTATACGGTCTTCCGTAGATAATTCGTTCTGGCGTTGGGTCATCATATTCATCGCCATCATAGAGTTTATTTAAGTGTTATATTTATAGGGGTGGAGTGGGGATGGAAACAGCGGAACTGTCTTTATGACTGTCCATTGTCTCCGACCGCGAAAAAATATTGATGATTAATATTATATTTTAGTAATGATTGGGGGTGGATGCAGCGGAAATGTCTACATGACGCTTTCCATAGTCTCCGACCGCGAAGAAATAATGAATGCGAATGTATAATACGTAAAGTTCATGGATTTATTTACAGAACAGGGATAGGGCGGGCCTCGTCAACACAGATCCACGGATCCGGAGTCCGTCGAGTCAGGCAGGGATGGCCACCGCAACGGCGTATGGTCGTCCCCCATCCCCCAGAGCGCTTTGTTTTAACATAGTCCATTTTTTCCCCTCTGGTAGGACGGGCGTCTTCGGCGCTGACGCGTCACAGGACCAGGTGGACACCACTGAGCCCTGTGGAAGACCACTCGTATCCCAGTCGGTGAGGTAGCCGCTGTAATCCGAGACCGGGCTGGCGGGCCGACGCGGCGTCGTCTCGGGCGATTCAAAAACGTCGTCGCACGACCAGTCTGTGTGACGACCAACTGGCGCCCCAGAACCGGGGGCCGCTGCCATCCTGGTTTCAGCCGGGAAGGCGGGTGGAAGCTCTCGACGACACCACATAGCAGTCCGAATCTATTGGTCTGCACCGCTTTCGTGGACCGGGACATACCGAGACAACAAGGCAATCGGAATCTATCCAGTTTAACACCACTCCTACACCATATTTTTCTAACTAATAGTAAAGAGTCTTTCATGATTTACTGTATCGAAAGCTTTTGGGAAGTTAAGCAGCACACCTAAAGCATATTCACCTTTATCTATTGCTGTTACGATTTTATACATAAATATATAGTATGAGAGCAAACGTTGTGGAGTGCTGAGTTCTAAATCCGAACTGGTTATCGTGCAACAAACAGTGTCTGTTAATAAAAGTCGTTAATCTATTATGCACCAGTTTTTCAAACACCTTTGAGAACGTCGAAAGAATAGATATCGGTTTGTAGTTGTTGAATTCGTTTTCGTCTCCTTCCTTATACATGGGTATCACTTTCGATATTTTCAATTCTTTTGGGAATTGACCCTCTGATAATGACAAATTTAAAATATGTATCAGGGTTTTTTCCAAAATTAAATATGCACTCTTAATGATTTTAGATCCTATCTAATCCCATGGATCCAGGTGCGTTTTCTTTCAGCGCCCATACTATGTCATTTAGTTCTTCTTGAATCACGGGTTCAAGAAAAAGGCTCGCACTGTTCGTTTGCTTAATGTAGCTGCAGGGTGAATGATCCTGGATATGGAAAATCCATTGGCAATACTGTCTCTATCTGTTACCACTGAGTTATTGATTACAAATTTATTTTGGACATGCTTTCTTTTGGTGTGATTTATTACTTCTTTAATCACATTCCACGATTTATATGAGTTACCACGGTATTGCACGATCAGATTTTCGAAGTGGTCCTTTTCTGCATTTCTGAGGATTCTTAGTAGACTATTTTTGTATTCTTCCGATTTTTCAAATATGCCTGTGTCGCGTGTCGCCATTTAACCATTCCAGACCCATTCTAGTGGATCTTTGTTGCGGAGCCTGGTTTCCATGCAAGTGATGCTACCAGTTTCTGCCATACTGTGGCGCCATCTAGCGAATGTCATAGGTAGTTTTCAGCCAACCGGTTGGAAGGTGTCGCCATCTAGTGAATATAAAGTTCTTGTGAAATGCTGACGTTGCTAATTCGCGATACACCATGACTGTCGGTTCGTATGGCGAAGTGACTGTATAAGTATGTGGATGTGCTGTGTCAATTGGGTAGGTCCGGAGGTTGTGGGTTATCAAATTGAATCTTGAAACCTTCCCACGCCATCACTTGACCACTCTTTTGATCAGTTTTTTCAAAAATGTCCAATCACGAGATCTCTTACGCAATTACCAACAGACAGATCACCCGCTTCTCTTACTTCATGCAGTTCCAATATAGATCTCGGCGAATGGTGAAGAGGAGCGGTTCGGTCAATACTTTCATTTGATGGACGAGGAGTTTGATAAATTGCTGAAAACGGTCGGGCCACAAACACTGATGTACAATCATAACATTTATAAGACCATGTTTAGTCGGACCATCTTAGCCTGGGGTGTCGAAGAATGGGTGGGACAACATTACTGCAGTGGAGTAGGGGTCCAGAAGAGGCGGCGGGGGGGGGGGGGGGGGGCGGGTCCAGTGTCGATTTTTCAACATTCTCTATGTCGAATGTCGATTTTTTCACGTCGTTCCCTTTTGTCGCTAATTGGCTACCTTCAGTGTCGTTTTTTGAAAAATCTATGTCGATTTCACTTTTGCAGATCCTCAGTGTCAGAATTTGGGGGTCAATGTCGAATGTCGATTTTTCGCCTGTGTCGCGTGTCGCCATTTACCCCTTCCAGACCCCGTCTAGTGGATCTTTGTTGCGGAGCCGGGTTTCCATGCAAATGGTGGTACCAGTTTCTGCCATACTGTGGCGCCATCTAGCGAATGTCATAGGTAGTTTTCAGCCAACCGGTTGGAAGGTGTCGCCATCTAGTGAATACAACGGAGTTCTTGTGAAATGGTGACGTTGCTAATTCGCTATACACCATGACTGTTGGTTCGTATGGCGAAGTCTCTATATATGTATCTGGCTCTGTTGTGTCAATTGGGTACGTCCGGAGGCTGTGGGTTATCAAAATCTTGAAAACTTCCCACGCCATCACTTGATCACTCTTTTGATGAGTCTCTTCAAATATGTCCAGTCAGAAGATCTCTTACGTAATTACCAACAGACAGAATGCCCGCTTATCTTACTTCATGCAACATAGATCTTGGCGAATGGTGAAGCGGAGCGGTTCAGTCAATACTTTCACAAACATGTACAATCAAATGAAAACTGTAGGGAGGGAGGGAAGGGGGGTAACTTTTCAGATCTCCGCGTTAGGCATCCAGGAATTCTTGGAGATTCGCGAATAGCTGTTAGCAAATTGTGGGGATCGTTATCTGTACAATTTCTGGCTCAACGCGACGATCCTTTCCTAATTTACCGCGGGGGGCCTCCCTGGTGTAGTGGTTAGCGCACTAGACCGCCCCTAATCTGGGGCATGTTTCATTCCTTCATCCTTCATCGTCTCGGGAGGTTCCTTGGCCCAATTTAGCCTGTATGTGCACAAAAGTGGCCTAAAACACCAACATTCCATTCCTAATTTACCGCGATCTGTTATAGCAGTGCGAGGATTCCGCGATATTCGCGATATATCAGCCTTTAACGCGCCCGGTCTTGAACAGGCCTCATCTTGCATCTTGCAGATTCGATGTTACTCTCCCTAATTCTTAGGGATTCGTCATTTAGAGGGGGTACCCCCACCCCTCCCTAGTGTAGGCATACATAGCATGGTCTATTGGTAGGCCCCTATTTTGACCCCACCCCCCCCCCCCGCGCTCCCAGTGTAGGCCTACATAGCATGGTCTATTGGTAGGCCCCTATTTCGACCCCCCCCCCCCGCTCCCCAGTGTAGGCCTACATAGCATGGTCTATTGTTAGGCCCTTATTTCGACACCCCCACTTCCCAGTGTAGACCTACATAGCATGGTCTATTGGTAGGCCCCATGGTCTATTGGTAGGCCCCAAGGTCTATTGGTAGGCCCCATGGTCTATTGGTGGGCCCCATGGTCTATTGGTGGGCCCCATGGTCTATTGGTGGGCCCCATGGTCTATTGGTAGGCCCCATGGTCTATTGGTAGGCCCCATGGTCTATTGCTAGGCCCTATGGTCTATTGGTAGGCCCCCCATGGTCTATTGGTAGGCCGCATGGTCTATTGGTAGGCCCCATGGTCTATTGGGAGCCCCCATGGTCTATTGGTAGGCCCATGGTCTATTGGCAGGCCCCATGGTCTATTGGTAGGCCCCATGGTCTATTGGTAGGCCCCATGATCTATTGGCAGGCCCCATGGTCTATTGGTGGGCCCCATGGTCTATTGGTGGGCCCCATGGTCTATTGGTGGGCCCCATGGTCTATGGGTAGGCCCCATGGTCTATTGGTGGGCCCCATGATCTATTAGTAGGCCCTATGGTCTATTGGTAGGCCTCATGGTCTATTGGTAGGCCCCATGGTCTATTGGTGGGCCCCATGGTCTATTGGTAGGTCCCATGGTCTACTGGTAGGCCCCATGGTCTATTAGTAGGTCCCATGGTCTATATATATCGGTAGGCCACATGGTGTATTGGCAGGCCCCATGGTCTATTGGTAGGCCCCATGGTCAATTGGTAGGCCCCATGGTCTATTGGCAGGCCCCATGGTCTATTGGTAGGTCCCATGGTCTACTGGTAGGCCCCATGGTCTATTGGTAGGCCCCATGGTCAATTGGTAGGCCCCACGGTCTATTGGTAGGCCCCATGGTCTATTGGTGGGCCCCATGATCTATTAGTAGGCCCTATGGTCTATTGGCAGGCCCCATGGTCTATTGGTAGGCCCCATGGTCAATTGGTAGGCCCCACGGTCTATTGGTGGGCCCCACGGTCTATTGGTAGGCCCCTATTTCGTGTAGCCGTGATTATTTCTATGGACAAAGCCAATTCAAAGACTCGCGTCTCCTGCATGCAAACTAAACCAATTCCTGGGTGAATGTTCTACTGTTCTACTGCTCAAGTCTATATGTCAAGAATGACTACTTTATATCCCCTCATCTGTGAAGTCTTAGCTTCAAATTCAGAAAAGTCAACAAACAGTTATCTCAGTTACATCACTGTAGACCTTTAGTTTTGTTTCACTGAGTGCACAGTAACCCTGTTCGAAAAAGACACGGTAGAAGGACATTCAGAACGGATAATGTCTGGTTGCCCTTTGGTGTAGGATGCTGAAAGAAGTCACCGAGGACACATTGCCTCTGCAACATTTATGCAAGTACGTGGCGTTGCTGCCTGTATGTGCTTACGCCACGCCGCAGTCAGTAAACGCCACGCCTCTAGATTGTACTTTTGGGCCACAGTACAAACACACCACTGTATGGTGGATCGTTTGCTTTTGCCAAGCCTCAGATTCTGGGTCACCTACTTGATAGACGCCTTCACAGAGTCCATCGCGTCAGTGACGGCAAATGTTGTCGCGATCCTCCAAAGCTTTGCAAATAAGCTCTGACTAACACGGTTGCCGTTTCAGTTCCACCGTGACATTATGTATGTATGATGTATGATATGCGCTAACAGTCACGACCGTTGTCATGGAGCTTACCGCGCGCGGGACCCTGGAGACGCTGGCAGGGACCGAGGATGACTCAGCAAGTCTGGCCGAGCTCGCAGTGGCCCATCGGCCTCGGCTCCAGGCTGCATCACCGTTAACCTCGCAGCGCCAAGGTGCTTTATCGTGGCAACTTCCCAAATATGGCTGGAACCCGGGAAGTAGACAGGGAAGAACTGATGACAAATATTGTGTCGCTTCTGGCGGGGGTCATAAGGCCTGTGTCGGGGCCACTGTCTATATATGCATACATGCCAACCTATTTTGAATGAAAAGTGGTAGATCTGCGTGCGGCGCGCGCCGCTAGGGGGGTCTGGGGGCATGTCCCCCCAATTTTTTTTTCAAAAATGGGGCTAAGTGGTGCCTTCTCCTGCATATTGGGGAGTAATTTGACTGCAATAGAATACATGATTTATAAGAGGTAAAATGAAAAAAAATAAAAACAAAAATTTAGTCCACTCACTAATCTTTGATCTTTACTCTTTTGATGTTTCAAAAGCCAACTTAATGTCCAAAATTCAAAATTCTTTATTTATTGAGATGTCACTTCAATGACCCCACTCACGTGTCACTACACGTAATTACACGCCCCGCGGCGATGACAGATGTAGTAGAGAGAATCCTTATGCGGAAAACCCCATCCCAGTTTTTCTTGTAACTGAACATTTTGCAATGCGGTAGGAATAATGTTAAAAGCGGTAGGCGGTAGAAGTCTTCAAAAAGCGGTAGGGTTGGCGTGTATGTATATGGTGTCATCATTACGTCTAGGCCACTGCAATCTAGGGTAGGGTGGGGCAAGATGCCCATGTGGGGGTAATACGCCCATGCCCAAAATAGCCCAGACGCCCATGTTCTGGAAGACTATGAGATGAGTGACGCATACGTGTCACGTGATCATATTCGAATGTCTTCTGGAAGCGTGGGGTCGAGTATACAAAAATAAGTATAACATTGACAATTTTCCATCATGACCTCCTTTTTTGTAAAATTGCTAGAGAATTATTGGCTCACCATAGCTGACTTATCATGAATCAGGTCTGATTACCAGGTCAGTCACAATAACAAGTTTATAAGCTGCAACGATGTGTCTGTTAAATTGGGCGATAATTACATAAAGGCGGGCTAGGCTAAAAAAACTTTACTGTTGTCTGATGGGGTAAAACGCCCACTTCATTTTGGGGCAAAACGCCTACCAGATTATTGGGTAGAAGTGTTACGATTGGTAGGCGTTTTGCCCCATTATCAATTCTCTCATTAAAAATATATTTCTTGTTGAACACATAAAACCAAAATTTTTGTCTTGAAAATTGGCAAGTTTTGTCAACACCAGCCAACTCGGCTCGACTGATTATACCGTGACACTTGATGAGTCAATATTAACAACTGTTCTCTATCTAGATAATGCAGTTTTTCCGTTCATTATTAAAATAAAGCACTGTTTTACCGTTCTTTATTTGAATAACGCACACTTACGTGTATACAACACGGCTAGGTCTGTTTTTCGATTCATTCTTCAAGATAATGAACACTTAAGACAAAGGCGTGACGTCACACAATTTTTTAAATACCGGCTACTGCCACTCCCATTTCTACAGCAATTAACCAAAGACACCAAAATTAACTCGTACACAGACACGCAATTAGACCTTCCCATATGCTGACATCTAGAACGCTCACACAACTTGATTACTTCACCAACTTTGGCACTCCTTCACACAGATGAAACTGACATCGATAACTCAAAACCATAATTCGAAAAACCATGAATCCGTGACAATAAATCAATGTTAAGCACCAAAGGGGCGGGGGTTAGATCAGAAATCTCAAAATATATGGAAATTCCACAGTTATCGATTGCATACATTTCTCATTATATCCGTCATATCGCTTTTCAGGGGGCGATGTTTTCACGAAACTAAGAAGCAATGACTTCCAAAATGTCTACTTCATCCACGCCTTCCCACCCCTACCCTCCCCCCTGCGCCTTCAAAATGACGAACCGTTGTTTCCACAATGTGCCTCATGTATTCGTCGGGCAGTGCAATTGACACAATAGTCAATTCCTGTGTCCAAACGTGAGCACATGTCATGCCTTGTTATAACAATTTTATAAGTACGTTAAATAACTCGCTGTCGTGCATTCCCCAAATAAACCACCCGACGCTATCGCGTCTCGTGCTTTATTTTGGCGAATGCACTCCAGCTCGTTCTTTAACATAAAGGCCGAAGGCTAACGTTGACGTTGCGACACGTGTGTCTTCGGTACATGGGTGTTTGGGTGGGTCTATAAAAGCAGATGATGGACTGACGAATTATCCCACACCCGACGAATCGAACACAATGTTCGCCATGAGACTTCTTAGCAGTTATCTCGGGGGACTCACCGCGCTCACACTGCTCGTCTTACTGGCAATTTACCGCGACAACAGCCTCGTCAATACGCATGCGCGGAACTCACTTCCGGTCCCTCATAATCCTGCGCCGCGTTGTCTTACGACTTCCGTAGACACATTTCCTGCAAGCAAGCGAAAGTGGCGTATTAACACCGAGTATCAGGTATGGGCTTCTCCGGGGTTAACCCCTGAACAAGTCACTTTTTTCTCACAGACCATTAGGACATTGCATCCGTTTGATTTTGAACGGATCCCGGACAACATAACCCCTGGACGTTGGTGCGGAGAGGACATCGTTGTCGTGATCCCGTCGTCGCCGGAGCGAGTGGAGAGACGACAAGCGATTCGCGCGACATGGGGCGGCGCCGTGACGTCAGACGCCTGGCCAGGCAGACGGCTACAGGTCAAGGTGAAGGTCATATTTGTCCTGGGCTGGCAACGCGCGCAAGACGTCGATTCCGCGTCCTGGGGGGAGATGGTGGCCCCCGGTGGTATTTATCCCCAACCCGATGATTATGAGCGGGATTATAACAGCAAAGTGGTGGCCGAGGCCCGCGTGCACGGGGACATCCTGCGGGGCACCTTCATAGACGACTATTACAATCTCACCCTCAAGATGCTCTTCACGCTGAACTGGATCAACGCTCATTACAACAAGACAAGGTTCATCATCAAATGCGATGACGACGGCCTGGTCAACATGCCACACCTAGTACCCTTGTTGAACAACATCTCCTCCACCGTCTCCTGTCCGTTCATCCTGGGCCACCTCCTCGAGAAGGTCCCGACCGCAAGGAGGGGACGCTGGGCCGTCCCCCGCAGCGACTACCCCTTCCGGACGTTCCCGCCCTACGAAGCCGGGAACTGTTACGTCATTTCCGCTGACCGCCTTCCGGCGTTGTTGTCGGCGGCGGCGTCCTTCGGGTCGCCGAGGCTGGAGGACGTGTTCGTGACCGGGATCTTGGGGGCGGCCACCCACACCACCTACATCCGCAGCTCCGGATTCTCCCGCTGGCACTCCGCGCCGCCGCGCACCTGTGACTTCATCACGGATAAAATATTCACCGGGACTAACTTGACCCCTGAAATGCTACGGGCTATATGGAGAGGTATTTCTGCAGGGAAGACGTGTTTGTAAACATGAAAACCATGCCTGTGATAATTAGGAATTTAACCATTTTATGTCATGTAATGCACGTAGAGGGCGGGGTCTAAAGGCAATATCCCTCCCTGTCGACACGGGCCACACCAAGCTGTAGATAGATGTAGACCCTACGCCTGAAGCGGCTGCCCTGTTACATGCTGTGTTTTGGAGATGTGTGTTTCGCCCCGGCAATACGGACATATAGCAACTCGTATTAAACTCTGTTTTGGTTGACGGATGGTTTGAACAATTGTTTACATACTTCAATCTTGTAATATCATAAATATGAAATATGTTCATTGGCGATGGAACTGATGAGGGAGTTTTTTTTTAAATGATACAACACGGCAGCCGGTCGTGGACAAATCTAGGGATAAGAATGGTGTTTGACGTAAGAGCACTTAGTCCGCCCCATGGTAAGATACATATTGCGTAGGCGACTCAAAAATATATTTGGAATTAAATTTCATTGCAAATAAATATTTGTTTACGATAGTTAAATAAGAATTATTAGTTATCCTTACTACGTTATTGGAGACTTGTTTTTAGCTCACTCATTATCGTATTTGCGCGTAATTAGTAAATTAATTCCAAACTAGGCGCTATTTAAGTTCCAATCTAGGAGCTAAACATCCCCATGACAACCGTTTTGCCCAGGCCAAAACACATGTTAGCCGCTCGCAACTTTTTTCCCGCTTCGAACACGCGCATGCGTAGACCGGGGAGCAAATGACTCCACAAGAAGAAAACAACCAACACCAATATACATCCGGGTACTTGTAATTAATAACTTAGAAAACAGATGGAGGTCGAGACAGTGAACACGAGGCAGTTAAGCCTTTCTGTGTCGCCCACAATATCAATGTCCTCACTAATTCGTCTCTTTATAAATAACTAACGGACCTGGATTTCCTCAATTATGACACACAGAAAAAATATTTTATCAGAACCATTAGAACTAGGGATTCAATATAATAGTTTACCTTACTATTCCCCAAGCTAACTCGCAGCATCACTGTCCCCTACATAATATAAGCAGCATTTGCAAATACGCGGATTTGTCAGGATTCTGTGCTCGCTTTAGACAGATATAAAAACCATTTTGAAGTCAGTATTAGCTGCGTTCCCTGTGTCACATGTTCCGTATGCTCTGCACCTCGGCTGCTTCATGGCGTCGTATAATATGTAGAATAGCTCGACCATCGTGCCGAGGACGACTAGCGTGTACACATTGTACAATATGTAACACAGATCCATACGCAAACGTATCTTGACAACAGACCTACAATAGTCTAAAATGTCTGCGATTAAAGTCCAGGCGAAGAGAGTTCGCTTTAACAGAGGTTCCATTCCCATCATACTGTAGGAATCTCGGACACGTGTCTGGTGGAGTTTGGCTGCCGTGACGTCATATATGGTCCAGTCTCCTTTTCTTTCCTACCAAGTGACCTGAAGAATAAATGTTGTCATTCTCCAATTCATACAAATATCTTTTGTAAATATAACAGAAGCAGATTGCCCGGAGATGCCTGCATACTAAGGAACGCTGTGTTATGCGTATTGCAGTTGCTCGTAAATGCAATGCGACCAGTCGTTACCATTAGATTATCAAGTATGAGACAAGAGTTACGAGCTCGTAAACGTTCCGCTGGTCGTTATAAATACTAGAAATACGTGGAATGCTTATGACAAGGGCCCAACTGGACCCAGGAGCCTCCCGGAAGTTAGAATTCGAACCCAGGATCCGTTGGTCTGTGTCCTAGTGCGCTCACCTGGCCTGACAATGGTGGCTCCTGGCGGCCCCTGGCGGTGTAACGCCACGTCGTCCGCCCGGGCTTCTGTTTGACCTTGAGCAAGGTCATCGCTCCTCTCGGCTTGCCTGACGGCGGTGATGATGTCCTCCATCTCCAGCGTCTGGTTCCAGAGGTCAGGGTCATCTGACAAAGCCTTGCAGTCAGACATAGGCGTACCACCACACGGCGCAATCCACATAAACATTGGCATACGAAGTCACCTTGACGTTAGGATAAATAACCTGTCCACGGTGACATATATTGTCTCAGCATGCGAGGTGCACATCACAGGCGATTTACGCTTTCTTTTGATCAGAAGTGATGATTTTTCAGGCCGCGTTGTGGATATGAAGACTCAATTGCTTCTGAGCTTTTTTTAACCCTTTTTTTAATGTGTAAATGACATACACACATTTTCACTGATGTCACTGGGTGGGGTCGGTGGGGGGGGGGCGGTTGGGTGTATCATACATACCAAAGTTATCTTCGGCAATGAGCGGCACTCGATTTTCCGGCCGCTTTTCCGGGATCTGTCGGCTACCGCCCACGTGACCCCTGGTATCACCGCTTGGTGCGGTATGGTCTGGTATGGGCATCGCGGGTGTAGGGGTGGTAAAGGAGCCATTTCAGCATTGCAGAACACACATAAATCCGAATTATCCAACGAAGATTAGGAAATAACAATTCCATAAATGAGAGGGGTCTGGAAGAAGGGTCATTTTGTGAGAAGGCATTAAATCCATGTCGAGCGACCATTGGTTCACTGGGGGATAATAAAGCTACACATGTGGCGGGGCATTACCGTGAAATTATCGGAAAATATTTCCACAGAGACCGCTGTCTCACAGTGTTAAGTACGGGGCTTAACGTTAAGCTAGAGTCGTACCTGCCCCAGTTCGCTCCGCACTTGACCCCTCTGATGTGGGGCATACGCTCGCTCTTGACAAGATAGTCCTTCAATGAAATGAAATATAATAAGATACATTGCGCTAGAGTATGACGACATGAAACCAGTGGCGGATGTCACGAACGCAGTTTTAGCCGACTGTGCGGCTCATTCGGCTAAAGTTACTATGTAAATGATCGGCGATTTTAGCCGACTAAGCCCCATAGCCGGCTACACTAATTAAATAAAGTAGATGAGATGACAGTTACCAGAACCGATCTGATTATAGTCTGACAAATCTTACCCATGTGCGTTGTTAGGGGAGTCCTGCCGGGCAGCGACCCCCAGGCGGGTGGCACCGCTGGTTGCCAGGGACGAGGCGGTGGCGCTACTGGTTGCTAGGGGCGAGGCGATGGCGCCACTGGTTGCTAGGGGCGAGGCTGTGGCGCCACTGGTTGGGGAGTGGGCGGCCCCGGGGGTCCGACACACCCTGGAGATGGGTCGGGCGCTGGGGACGGCGAACTGCCCCGAGTGACCCCCAGCCGGTACAGGCCCCCCCTGGAGCTGCACCCCATGGGGCTGACCGCCCTGGGCGCGATTGGGCGACACATTCTCCGCGTTCTCCGCAGCCGCTAGCCTGTTGGGTCCGGAGCCCAGGTGACTGAGGGAGGCCAGGGTCAGCCCCGTGTCCTTGTTCTTGGCGACCAGGGGTGAGAGGGGCCTCTGCATGAGGCCCCCAGGGCCGGGTGGTGGGTTGGCCGGCGGGGGGATGCCCGGGGTGGCGGGGGTCCCCGGCGGCTGGTACGGCCTCTCACGCCGTATACTCATGTTACGGGCACTCGTAATGGATGGAGACTCCACTGCGGCCTTCATGGCCGTGACGTCATGCGGGGCAGTGGGCTGCAATGGCACAGGTCACAGGTTAGGCAACATACAGCTGCAAAGGCACAGGTTAGACAACATACAGCTGCAAAGGCACAGGTTAGACAACATACAGCTGCAAAGGCACAGGTTAGACAACATACAGCTGCAAAGGCACAGGTTAGACAACATACAGCTGCAAAGGCACAGGTTAGGCAACATACAGCAATAAAACAAGCCATATATATAGTGAGAGAGAGACATTGGATATGGCTGCAGACAGCCTCTTTATGATAAGGTTATTATATATAAAACACGTATTTAGTAAGGATTCAACTGCACATCACATTAATTGCAACACAAATGATACACTTACCGGCTTGGGGGCTCTATTGATGCACTTCAGGTAAGACAAGTCGCCAAGACAGTTACCCAGGGCATTGCCGAAACTCCTGCTTGTCAGGAACAAGAGACAATGGATCAGGTAATGTACATACCATGTACACTATTACAAGAACACATTATTCATCGACAGCATCAACTTTCCTATCAGTAGCACAACGGTAAATACTTAGTATTCAAATAGTTTCATGCAAGCGAACATTATACGCCCCCGCCCTCCTCCACCCCATGGTACATAGAGAACACTGATTCCGTACGCTACAGCCTGTATAATGCCCTTCCTTAACGTACTTATCACCCCCCCCCCCCCCCCCAACGCCCTCCTCCACCCCATGGTACATAGAGGACACTAATTCCGTCCGCTACAGCCTGTATAATCGCCGTCCTCACCGTACTTATCACCCCCACCCCTCCCCCTACCTTCCACCAACCCCCATGGTGCACAGAGAACACTAATTCCGTCCGCTACAGCCTGTGTAATGCCATTTCTCAACGTACTTATCACCCCCCCCCCCCACCTCCCACCAATCCCCATGGTGCATAGAGAACACTAATTCCGTCCGCTACAGCCTGTATAATGCCCTTCCTTAACGTACTTATCACCCCCCCCCCCACGCCCTCCTCCACCCCATGGTACATAGAGAACACTAATTCCGTCCGCTACAGCCTGTGAACTGCCCTTCCTCAACGTACTTGAGCGCCCTCTTCAGGCCGTCCGTGACAGCTTCCTTGCGCGCCTTCTCGATGGAGAGTGCCTTGGACTTCATGCCCTCCGCCACCCCGTAGCCAATGTCCTCGTGGTAGGCCCCATCCTGGGCGAACAGAAGACTGAGGGGTCAGGCTGGATACGGCAACACGGTCACAGGGCATCTCATCCCGTCTCATTACAGTCATTATAATTTGGACTATCGATAATGCAGCTAATGTAGCCTTTGTATATGTTGTCTTTGGAGCAATTATACCGTCAACATAATGCAGAAGAAATACAGATGTTATAGAAGAGAAACACTGAACCACCGGAACTACGCTTAACGTCACTAAACTCAGGCTACGCAGGTTCAGGAAATAATTATGTCCATGATTACTGAAACATTGTGAAACAAGAGCGACGCCATCAAGATATATACCAATGAGACTGAATAAAATCCAGGAGACGATAGAAGCTATTCTATCTCGCCATGTAGTGCAGTAAACCGACACCCAGCGATGACCGAAACAGACAACTCTACCTTCAGTTGAACCTTGACAAAGGCACTGACGCCGACATAGTACTTCCCATTGAAGTGGTCCACAAAGTCTGCGATGGACAAAACACACCAGGTAGTCATGGCTTCAAATACCACATACAGCATACATACTAACAGTATGTAGGGACAATCGGTAAACATACGTACCAAAGATAAACAGTGGCACCCACGTACCAACATGAATAAGCGTGAGTAATACCTATAATAGCCCAGGAATTCATAATAATTAAATAAGAGCCGAAAACAGCCGGAGGCTGAGGCTTACTGACAGAAGTGATTTTGTTACAGACGATCAGGGGAATTCATTTGCTAAATTATAATCCTATTTGGTCTAAATAGGGCCTGTAGCGGTCAATGAAGCTTGAAATAACTCATACAAACGAGCATTTTAGCCCACAATCGCATCTACAAGGGGCAACACTGAGAAAATCGAAAGTGCCTTGAGTCCATTTCCCCATTCTCTCATCATTGGCGACCGAGCCAGGGGGGTCCCCTTTGTGCGGCGCCAAGATGCCCAGGGTAAGGGCAATACGTTAATTGTGAGCACAGGTATGTTCATGTATAGTTCAGCCCTACTAAGTACCGTAACAATGGCAGCTCTAACTTGTTTCCTGATTTTTGACAAATTTTCTTATTTGGCCAGAATCTCTATACTTTATCATTGGGCTCAGTTCCGTTGCCATGAAACGTCATCGCGACGTCACATGACGTCACTGACGCTTACCAAATTGGCTTCTAGCATTTGACGTTACATACTCATGAACTTATAGTGATATTACTTAGTGGTTAAATAGGTGAAAATGAAACGATTTCACAATTTCGTCGGGTAACGTAAACTTCGACGTCATTTTTGACGCACACGTTTCAGTACCGCAAAAAAAGATACGCACGGCAACATTTGTGCGTGGATATAAGGTACAGCGCCAAATCAACCGGTAGTCGCTATGAGGTATAATAGTCGAGTAATAGAGGTTATAAAATTATGACGTCATGACGTCATGGTGACGTCATGGCATGACGCACGGCAACGTTCAAATATCTAGACACAAACATTTGTGCCCTCAATCCAAAACGTTGATTAGAACGGCGGTAGGACTGTTTGTCGTTCAGATATATCTTCACCTAATTACCGAAAAATGCTATTCTTCGTCATTACGGGTAAATGAAAAACGAGCAGACGAAAAAAGGATTCTGCAGCTAAGATGTAAAGGATAATAATGCTTTTCTGCCAATAGTAATCTGGAGACATATATTCCCTACCATTATACGCAAAGATGAAAGGCCTAGCTAGTTTTTTTCGATTTTTTACGAATTTTCTAAGTTAGAGGGAATTTGTATACTTTATCATTGGGAAAATATTCGCTTTCCATGGAAACGAAACTGAGACACGCGTTTGCCGTCAACCTACCCTGAATCTCTTGTACTCGTCCACATCTCGCACGGTGGTAAAGCAAAGTGAGATCGCTCAAACGGAAGTACGTCATATTGAAGGAAGTTTGATTATCTCCATAGGGTCCCATGTTAAACGCGTTCGACTATATACCAAAAAGTTACAGAGCTATGTCGCCGTGTTTATAGTTAATGGCTCATCCTACTTCTATCCTTCTACAACTGCAAGTATAGAGCGATGGCTTTAATAGGACGCTCGTGGGTGCCCCTGCAAGCCCCAAAAATCCCTATCTTTCACAATGTGGAAAATTTCAAAAAAATCCTGTGACGTCAGTTCCTGTCCGAATTCCATCTAATAAGGATCATGGCTACTGGGTACCATGTTTAACCAAACGAAAAATCCCGAAACTGTTTGATGAAGGCACTGATGAAATACGGGGCGAACAAATTTCCCCAGCCTGAGAGATTGAGGGCTTTAACATTGGAGGTCCCATAGGGAATTGCCGTTACCCCTGGAGCCGGAAGTAAGATAGGAACATACTATTTTTATGATGCAGACAAACATCAGACCCCATTTCCTACAAAATGACGCCACTTCCGATTTTTTTTCATTTTTTTTCGATTTTTGACGATTTTTTTAATGTACCGAAAGTGACGTCATCGTGACGTCATATGACGTACCCGAAAAATCTCAGATTTTACAGAGGCTATTCTCATTCATATTTCTATGGCAGGCCGGAGTACCAGAGTGATATCTTTAATTGAAATTGGTGAAACCGCAGAAAAACGGTTCAAGTTCATCTTTTGCGTTTTTCAGAAAACATAAAACGTTATGTAGCTCGAAAACCAGTCCGACGCGTCAAAAAGTAGTCAATAGCTGAAAGATGCGTCTTGAATAGTAGCACATTATGAAACTTACCCGAACTCTCTAGGTGTAGAAATCTTCAGACTTCTGTCAGTAATAACCCGATGTGTAACATTGAGCAATAGTAACATTGAGCAGTAACATAGGTAAGTAACCTCAGATCCCAACAGTAAGCAGTGAGAACACTAAAGAGTCCACTTACCAACTGTCTGGTGGGTCACCGAATGCGACCACCCGTTGAAGCCAAACGTCTCGTTGGCTAGATTCACCAGACGCCACCCCTCTACATAGGCGAGCTGAATCAGGCGATGGTAACATAACCATTTTAACAACAGCACGACTGACTAGCAAAGCAACCGCTCACCGTTTTTCAAGAAACACCAAGGCATGTGAGACCTACAATTTAATATCATCTCCAGGTTAACCATAGGGATCCTAATAGATGATCCAGCGATATTACACCAGCGATTAATGCTCAAACTGAATGTATATTTCACAATGTTTCACAGACACAATGTTCAACATAATGAACATTTATGACTGTGCAACTGACAAAAAGAGTTTTTACATGGCACACCTTCTCTCATCAGCATTGAATAAGACTAAAATCATCTAAATACTTCACTATAACTTATTGCACAGGATGCATTTCTGGGTGGAGGCCTAAACAAAAAGAAATTTCCCTGAACATAAAATAGGAAAGCATGACAGAGGATTCTGGGCATGCATCATTATACAATGAGCTCTTGACATCCATGCTCACAACGGTAACATGTTCAGTGAGAACAGATGCTCTGCCTGCTTACCTTCTGTCCGCCTGCGCCAGCCCTTTGACTGATGAACGCCGGCCCCAGACACTGCCTCAGCGCTGCCTGGATAGCGCTGTGCTCCTCTGCCGAATAGTCTTTCTGAAAGGTCACTCACAGACATCAGGGAGACCACATACAAAGGCGACTACCAGTAAAAAATATACCGGTATACAAAATATAGATACCAGGCAGATTACAGTAAAAAAACAGAAGAAATATGACAGACAGAACATAGTAAGATTTAACTGATTTATCATCAAAACATATTGCTGTTTATTAAGTTTTATATTGATAAATAGAAAAAAAAAATTAACAAAGGAAAAGACTTACTTGGCCGAAACAGGGCATCATTTTGGTCATATAGTCCAACCAGTGCCACTCCACATATGATAACCCTAACCTCCTAACTGAAAGTATCTGTAAATAGATAGCCATTGTATTTTAGCGAGTACGCTAAAGCATGAACTCCAGAGACATTACAAGTAAAACTCACAACTCTTGTACAACACAAGTCTGTGAATTTCAGGTTCATTCAAGCATTTAGTTGTGTATCACTGTCCTATTAAAACTTTGAAATATACATCTTTAAATAATGAGAAGAGTGATGAATGTGCTAAATGACTTTACTTCCATATCTAGTATAGGCTGCTACATTTAGCTTGTCATATGCACAGGTATTGCTTCTTGATCTTAGTACTGGCTCAAGGTCCAGACCACAGAGGCTCTGATCAGAGTTGCCGGCCAGTGATGTTTATTTCTGTGATTATTTCTTTCATGGCAAAATTCTACAAAAATCTACCCATGGACTGATTGTAATTTTAACATAAGAATTTCACAATTATAGTTACTGTAAAATTGCTACATACATTGGCATGCATCTATCTATATTGATTTATAAGCCAATTTTGTCTCACAAATATTTTATGCAGCCAAATGATATCAAGATGAAAGAGCCCTGAAGAGGCGGAAAGTTGTCACACTACAATAGATTGCACATTTTGCATTGCCAGATGACTTGCGTGAAACAGCTTACAAGCTTTCACCAAGCTTACAAGCTGTGCAAGCTTGGTGAAAGTGCCCCCAGGCACCAAGCGGTCTCTAGGCTAGAGAAGCCTAGAGAGGCCAATTAGGGCACTATAGTGTCACAATTACGCCTAGCCTGAAAGTTCAGACGCTACAGTCCTGACACTTGTTCTTGGTGACTGTCACCAAGAACAAGTGTCAGGACTGTAGCGTCTGAACTTTCAGGCTAAATTACGCCATACAACACAATGAAAGTGTCAGTGATTTATGACCACAAACATCACAGGCACAGTAAATCAGTGGAGGGGGGTAGGCGGCCCCACAACGTATACTAAACACTGTTTAGCATACGTTGTGGGCCCCCCCCCCCCCCCGGCCTCCCCCCTCCACTGATTTACTTAGCCCTGGTACATGCCTCTCTGACCACGCCCGTAAACGGAGCTAGTGTGAGATTACACTAGACTCTCACACTAGCTCCGTTTACGGGCGTGGTCAGAGAGGCATGTACCAGGGTTGGTGCAAGTGCCCCCAGGCAAGCCCGCTTCTCTAGGGGCACAACGGTAACAATGTTAAAATCTTTCGACGTTAGTAGGGAATCGACTGTAGCTTTTATTATAATGCGGGCGCGTACAATAACAGTGCTTACGTATTCTATATACCTTGTTCTATCTTCTGACATCAAGAAAGTGTGTCAACACTAGATTGTTCCAGTCATATTTTCGCGAACAAATGTTGGAGCATGCGACTTTTCCCTACCAACCGCCATGTGTATGCAGCGCCACCTGGCGAATCCCGCCACCATTTGAACCATATGTAGCCTGGGTCCGAAACTTTGTAACAGTCAATGACCTGTGAAAGAGGGCGCTGCTGTTGTCCTTAAGTTCAAAGTAAGCGACTGACAAGGCCCTCTAGCGGAGAGTCATATGCTAACGGAGAGGAGGAACCAACTCGCATTCACAGGTACCGGCATCCGCCAAAAACAAATATGGCGGATGGCTGGTCGGGAACAGTTGTGTGCTCCAACATTTCTTCGCGAAAATATAATCGAAACAACCTAGTGTCGACACACGTTTTTGATGTCAGATGATAGAACAAGGTATATAGAATACGTAAATACTATGATTGTTCGAGGACACATTATAATAAAAGCTACAGTCGATTCCCTACTAACGTCGAAGGATTTTAACATTGTTACCGTTGTGCCCCTAGAGAAGCGTGCTTGCCTGGGGGCACTTGCACCAAGTACCAGGGCTATGATTTACTAATACTGTGCCTGTGCTGTGGCGTGGGCGATAATAGGGATAGTGTCAGAAATATATGCTACATAACACTAGCGACGGTTCAGTGTTGTTGATCTAATGTGCTCGTCAGAAAAGTAGATAATTATTAGACTAATGGACCTGATGTTAGAGTCTAGCAGAATCTTGTCTCGTATTTGTAAGGATGAGAGACATTTTCGATGTTTACACTTTTGAAACTGCCGCCATTCATGATTTAGTTAATAAACGTTTTCCCGTGGTGTCTTTTTCACAAGTTCTCATATCACCAGAGATCGTTTTCTCTGACATCATATAGGTAATTTATATTCCCTTTATGCGAATGCCACAGCGACTATATAGTGGGGAAATGCAAGAAGTGGCAGTAGTCAAGTACTAGACCGAACCAAAACTGAGGATGTATTCTTCACAAGGGCGGAACTAGGTATGTGGATAGAACGGTGGAGGGGGAGGGGTACGTGCGACCGGTGGGGGGGGCGGCTGGGCGGCTGGGCGGGGAGAGGGCGGTCTACGGGAGCAGGAAAACTAGCCCCCGGATAATTCCCCCCCAGCCAGTTACCCCTCAGACAATTCCCCCCCGGACAACCCCCCCCCCCGGACAATTCCCCGCTAGGACAATTCCCCCCCGGACAACTCCCACCCGGATAACTCCCCCCCGGAAAATTCTCCCCTCGGAAACTTCCCCTGGGACAACTCCCCCCCCGGACAACTCCCCCCCAGACAACTCCCCGCGGACAACTCCCCCCCGACTATTCCCCCCAGACACCTCCCCCTCCCCCCCCCCCCCGGACAATTCCCTCTCATGACAACTCCCTCCGGGCAATTGCCACCCAATATCACCCCCTCTACCCCCACCCCAGACAATTCCCCTCTGAGACAATCCCTCGGCCCCACCCCAGACTATTTCCCTCCGAGCACTTGCCCCCGGACGATAGCAACCCCCTGGAAACACACATTGCCCCACAAACGGACCAGCCCCCGCCCCCTTCATCCCCCATCCCCATTATTTAGTTTTGACTTTAAATATATTTTAATATAGATTCGAAATATTGCACCATTTATCTTTCTGCAGTATTTACGCAGCGAACACCTCCCCCCCCCCCCCCCATCCCCCACACACTTCCCACCCCTTGAGATTCGCAGGGGCTCGCTAATACGTCCGAGCCATCGATGTATGTTACACAAGTTAAGTGTAACGTCAGTACTCATCAGCCTAAGGCTATGGAGGCCCAGGGCTTATTGTGAGCTTGTTGAGAGAGCATTCCTCAGTGTATATGAAAATATAATATGAAACGTGCACATCTACAATGCAACCTAACTGGTTATATAGGACAGACAGCGCAATGCTCCTTCACACGCTCAACACTGGTTGTGGTCCGGAGTTGGAGTTTGACCGGTGGGGATTGTCTGGGGGAGAAGGGGGGCGGGGCTGTAGGCTATGTTACCAAGTAACGGTGGGCCATGTTACAGGGCCACTTTTGTTGTATCATGAACGTTTTGGCATCGATGTTTGTTTCGGATTCAGGTAATGCTAGCCGCATAGTACACTCTAGCTTCTCCCCGAACAAGGAAACGATTGTCGTCCTGTTGTGTTGCGCGGATAGTTTGGACAGGATCATCTCCCTCGTGAGTCATCAGGTCATAAGCCGCTTCTCTCACCATGGCTATTCGAAGGTAGGCGAAGCGGGGTTGATTTCATTCACTCCGCGGGGCTTTGATTGTTGACGATATTTGAGGCGTGGCATGCTACTAGAAATCCAATGTGACTGTGTGAAGTTGGATAAGTGTTCTTTTTTTTAGACCTAACTGGTTTGGTCGGCATCCGTCGATCCGCGTCAGTCGATGGATTAGCAATTTTGCTTCGATTTTCTTGGCTTTCACGCCTAATCGATGGTGCGTCGTTTGATTTTGGACATTACTCACTGGGTTCCTAGTCTGGCGTTTTAAGTGGAATTTTTCAGACTAGTGTTCGTCGTGGTGAGCTAATAATTTCACCTCGCGCCAACCCACCCCCTCTTTGGGCCGCCAGATCGTTACAAGAATTCGCATCGATGCCTAAAGCCTTCATGTCGCTTTTGCAAACATATGTAACCAGTTTCGCGGCCATACAACAGGGTGCAAAGAATACAAGTCCTATACATTAGCATTTTCGTGCGCATGGCCATAATCTGATAATGCATCCACCATTGCACATCAGCAGTGCAGTAAATTGTTCGCATACAGTGCAGTTAGAACTCCCGGATTGGTTAAAAATCTGAACGTTAAAATCGGGTCAAATGACATTCTCTCTTATTGGCCGATGGTGCATTGTGAGTGCGAATGTACCTGGTAAACAGGCCGACACTTGATATGTCTGTCGTATAGTACTGGTAGCCCGCTTTAAGGGTTCGTCATCGTCAAGCAAACAGGAAAACATTCTTCACAATGTGTGTAAGACGTTTATTGCTTCAAAGGGCAAGTAGACATCTCGGTAACATAATAGCGAACACGAAATTGAAGCAAAGACGTTTTACTAGGTAGGCTGGCCTGCGCATCTTTAGAATGTCAGCCTATATCTTTACAAGGTCGGCCTGTGTCAAAGATAAATTATAAATTAAATATCTTCCTTAATTTATGTACAACTACATAACAATAAAGAACAACACTTTAAATCAAACACATGGATCATTCTAACAATATATTTAGTACATACACAGCGATAGGTTGCGAATCAGCTTTCATTATTAATTCTTCTTCAGTACCGTTTTGCAGTTAAACAAACATGGATGCCCAGGGAGATTAAAGGGTATAGCAGAGCATTCACAGTCAGTACGTGATGAGATGGTCACTCGCCGGGCGATGCATTGGCTGGTACCGTCAATACTGCGGCAGTGTACTGCTTTCAAGCTTTTGCCCATGCCATGTCAATAATATTGGCATTACGGAAGAACCAATGCCACATGTACCAGCAGCACGGCAGGTTTGGCTGCCGGCGGCTGGTGATCCATCCAGAGCTGAGAATTTAACCACCATATTGTAATCAGGTCTGCGTAACGAACATCGGTTCAAAAACTGATACCAGTGCTGACACGGACATTAGTTCAATAATTATACTGATATTAGTACAGAAACTGGCACCAGTTCAATTATAATTAAAAAAACGGACACCGGTTCAATAATGAGTACTGATAGTTGTACTGAAACGAACATCGGTTCATAATTATACTGCATGATATTAGTACAGACACGGACACCGGTTCGATAGCTGGTATTCATAGTAGGGCGGAAACGGGAATAATTTGGTTCAATAATTTGTGCTGATATTAGTACGGTAACAGCGCTTTAATAATTATACTGATGTTGGCACTACAACAGACTATCGGTTTTATAATTCGTCCAGCTGTCAGCACTGAAACAAACCTGGATTCTATAATTAGAACTCGTAGGGCGAGATATAGATGGTGACGTAGGCGACGTGGGATGAGATGATATTGTTGAAGCGGTTCCGGTTGTCCATCTGGAGAACGATGTGGTTAGTGGCTGGACCTCGGATAGGCCTCAGCAGCCGCAGCGAACCTGGCGGACGGCAAGCGCACCACAATGAGCAAATAATAACAAATCAACGATACAAATGTATAACAGTCTTAGTCTTTATACAGATGTCTAACAGTCTTAGTCTTAATACAGACGTCTAACAGTCTTAGTCTTTATACAGAGGTCTAACGGTCTTAGTCTTTAAACAGCCCTTATATGTGGCTATGCCCATAGCCAGTGGTTCTCTCAGAATTTGAATAACTTGGCTACCTGTCTCCATTGACACTGAGCATTGTGCAATAGGCCCACATTTATATGTCTCTACCACCCCTCCCAGTGGCTCTCTAACCACGAATACCTACCTCTATCCCCATTGCCAGTGACTCTCTAACCACGAATACCTACCTCTATCCCCATTGCCAGTGGCTCTCTAACCACGAATACCTACCTCTATCCCCATTGCCAGTGACTCTCTAACCACGAATACCTACCTCTATCCCCATTGCCAGTGACTCTCTAACCACGAATACCTACCTCTATCCCCATTGCCAGTGACTCTCTAACCACGAATACCTACCTCTATCCCCATTGCCAGTGACTCTCTAACCATAAATACCTACCTCTATCCCCATTGCCAGTGACTCTCTAACCACGAATACCTACCTCTGTCCCCATTGCCAGGGCGCTTGATGACGTCGAACAGTCGCCGTTCGTTGCCGGCGACGATTCTGAAGGCGAGGTTGGGGTAGACGGAGTAGCCGATGGTCTGCACGTTGAGCAGTACCATCGGGGCGCGGACTTCGGTGACGGAGGGAAGGGCCACGTGCTGCCACTGCACAGACTTGGTCCTGTTCAGCAAGCAGCTAATGTCGTTGTCGACACACTGCAGGCGCTGGCAGATGACGCTGTCGTCCTCCTGCCGCCTGTCGGAGCCAGTACCAAAAGGGTTAAAATGAAGATCCACGGGCGGTGGCACGTACCCCGGTATACCTAGATCATGCGTCATTTATAATTAAAGCCATCGCAAAGGTTGCAACTTAAATCTACGCAAGGTAATAGGGCAAACATTCTATGACTACAGCATGATTAATCACAGCATTCTGTTCCACTAGATAGACGGTGGGGGAATATCTTTTTCGATCTCCGCAATTGGCATCCAGGAATGCTTGGAGATTCGCGATTAGCTGTTGGCAATTTCGAGGATCATAATTCCTAGTTCTGCGCGAAGATCCTTACTCTCTTTACCGCGATCCGTTATAGCAGTCTGTGAAGTCCGCGATAGTCGCGATATATCACCTTTTTGCGCCCATCTTGGAGATTCGATATTATCTCCCTAATTCTCCTGGACTCGCGATTCAGCTAATACTCCTTGATACTCCCTACTCGGGGGGGGGGGGGGGGTGAGGGGTATAGGTCACTAGAAACTCCCTACCCGGTGGGTGGAGGCCACACGATACTCCCTACCCGGGGGTTGGAGGTCACTAGACACTCCCTATCCGGGGGGTGGGGGGCACTAGATACTTCCTACCCGGAGGGGGGGGGGGGGCACTAAATACTTCGTACCCGGGGGGTGGAGGCCACTAGATACTCCATACCCGGGGGGTGGGGGCACTGGATACTCCCTACCGGGGGGTGCGGGGTGGAGGCAACTAGATACTCCCTACCCGGTGGGGGGGGGGGGGCACTAGATACTTCCTACCCGGGGGTGGAGGCCACTAGATACTCCCTACCCGGGGGGTGGGGGGAGGAGGCAACTAGATACTCCCTACCCGGTTGTGGGGGGGGGGGGCCCGGGGCACTAGATAATACCTACCCGGGGGTGGAGGCCACAACATAGCTCCTACCCGCTTGGGGGGGGGGGGGGTCATTAGATACCCCCTACCCGCTTGGGGGGGGGGGGTCACTAGATACTCCATACCCGGTGGGTGGAGGTCAGTAGTTACTCCCTACCCGGGGGTTGGAGGTCACTAGGTACTCCCTACCCGGTAGGGGGGGGGGCACTAGATAACTCATACCCGGGGGTGGAGGCCACTAGATACTCCCTACCCGGTGGTGGGGGGGGGGTCACTAGATACCCCCTACCCGCTTGGGGGGGGGGGGTCACTAGATATTCCATACCCGGTGGATGGAGGTCACTAGATACTCCCTACCCGCTTGGGTGGGGGGGGGGGGGGGGTGATAAGATACTCCATACCCGGTGGGTGGAGGTCAGTAGTTACTCCCTACCCGGTTGGGGGGGGGGGGGGGTCACTAGATACTCCCTACCCGGTGGATGTAGGCTGCCCCTGCCAGTCGGCGGCCCGGCGACGTCGGAGGCGCCGCCGTCTGCTGTAGGATGGTCTGGAGCCCGGGACCCGGAGACCAGCGCTGGAAACACGGATATGACGTCATCACACTGTATGTTGTGCCAGACAACCACTTTAGAAAAAAAATCTGTTAATTTTTTTTATTAAGAAACAAGTTTAATTAATTACGTCTTTTATATAATAATATTTCAATATCTGGTTCAATGCTTCACGGTTAAACAATCATGTTGTAAGTAACGCAGTAGAGAACAGTTTAAGCTTACAAAATCATGCCGAAATGCAGCACATTCAATAGAATCAATAGCGATATAGGCTCAACGTGGAGTTGTCAAATGTCTTAACCACTTTACCTTGCAAGAGGACTTATAACGCCAGCGTCTGTTGACAAATAGAAACTTTCGTCGCTGGCTACCAACACAGCACAATAAGAATCCATCCGCTATTCTAGTGTCACTTTTGAGTAGTTAACATTGAACATCATTTATAAATGACAAATATAGCGATCATCTTACGTTTCCGCAGCAACCCCCCCCCCCCCCCTCCCCCACTCCCCTTCCTCTTATTTAGCAAAAATGTGTGTTACGACACTGGCAACGCTTGGAAATCAGATCTACCCGAATCATAAATGTACCGTTGTCATAGAAGGGTCACAAAAGTACAGCGTATTGTTCACACCGTTGTCATGGACGTGTCACAGAAATACTGCGTATGTTTACACCGTTGTCATGGAAGAGTTACAGCAATACATCGTATGTTTACACCGTTGTTATGGAAGTGTCACAGAAATACTGTCTATGTTTTCACCGTTGTCATGGACGAGTTACAGAAATAAAACGTATGTTTACACAGTTGTCATGGAAGTGTCACCGACGTACAGCATATGTTCACACCGTTGTCAGAAAAATGTCAAATATATGTTTACACCGTTGTTATGGAAAGTCCCCCTCCAATCTCTAAATATAGCACTGGTTAGTACATCTACACATTGCAGAAGACCTTCGTGACGGACCATTTCTTTATTTGACCGGTATACAAGCATCCAATAGAAACATAAGAATGGAGATAATGGATTGCTGCCGTGTGATTAAAACGCCTGTCCTTATGGATATATATATATCATTGCTGCCTCATTAAACCCATGTCATCTATGTACATTACGAGCATAGATGTATGTGCTCGCTGAAGCTTGGTGACCATGAATGTAACGATATGAAGTTACATCACGTTTTGGGGACGTGTTGTGCATGAGGTAGGCCCCCTAAATCACATCATCACTTTTGTTATAACCGCTTGCTAATCAGAGCCTCTTCGTGGTTGTCAACGCGAAACGTCACAGACAAGAAAAACGATCGTTATGCTATGTTCGGTATCAACGGAGCTATGTTTAGATAACATATGTTTAGGTAGATTATGTAAGTAAGTAAAGCCTTTAGACAAGGAAAGGCGCAACAATCGCTGAGGTCGCATCTAGACCATTTGATCATATTTGATTGCTTAAAGGGAGGAATCATACTATAATACACAGCATGAGAGACATATCATTATCATCTTAGCGCTGATAATGTGGGATATGTTCGTTGGTGTTTGCAGCTAGCAGCCTCGAACAATCAAATCTTATGGCCTGGCACATTTAGACAACAATGTGAAAAACACACGACAAAACATCGTTACTTGCACGTATTAAGTAGCTTCCCGGTTTGATAGCTACACATCGAGTTATAGACTACATATATATCACATATACATCGAGTTATAGAATACATATATATCACATATATGACGTGACGGGACGCCAGCGGACAGCGCCCCCTAGAGTGGCCGTTCCCCTCCCCCCCCCCCCCTCCACATCACCACCGGTCCTTGGTGACGTAGATGTGGATCTTGGCGACGGCCGTGCCAAAGAACAGCTCGTCGTCCGGGCCGAACTCCTTGCTGAAGATGTTCATGTCAAGCTGCAGCTCTATGTCCTGGGGCCCGTCGATCTCGCGCAACAGCTGTACCACGGCCTCGTTCTCGCGCATCTTGTTCAACCGGAAGAAGCCACCGGAAGTGCGACTCTCGCCGGTGGCCGGGTCGTGCGCCCGGACGAACTTGAGCTCGAAGTCGAGGCGGCGGTAGGGTGTGCCCGGGCCGCGCATGGTGAACAGGTCCGCGGGAACCCGGATGTTGCTCGGAAACGAGATGAAGTTGGTGGAGTAGGAGAGCGGGGCGTACAGGCACTCCACGTCGCCTTGGGGACACACGAATGTCTTCCGCTGACACCGCACGTTGCTGTGGTACCCAGCAGTAGTTACATATACAGGAGGGCGTCACGTACAGCGGTACAGCCAAGCGCGACCACGTTGGGTGGGGACATGGGTGTCGCCAGAGTTTGTCATACGTAAACGAACGCAAACACCCAGGTAAAGGTAATCACCGGGGATACCAATAAGTCACCAGGCGTACAAAGTGGTCAACAGGCGTACCGTGAAACCAAAAAGCGTACAGATAGTTCGCCAGGTGTACCAGGACGTCACCAGACGTACCAATAGGTCACCAGGTGTACCATTGAGATCAACAGACGGACATATAGATCACCAGGTGTACCAAGACGTCATCAGACGTACCAATAGGTCACCAGGCGTACCATGAGACGATCAAGCGTACAGATAGATCACCAGGTGTACCCATACATTATCAGGCGTGAGGTGATACGGATGCGATCCAAGGCAGCGTATATCCAGAACAGCACAGCACAGCACAGCCGAACGGCAAGCCACATCAGAACAGCACGCCACAGCCGAACAGCCGTATATGATATAACAATTCAGGAAGAAGAAAAAGGAGAAAAGGGAGAGGAACTTTGTTAGTTTAAATCATTCAAAAGCATGCTAAAAAATAAATCTCGAAGTAAAAGGATCAGAATTTCAATTCAAAATCGACATTCGGCATCAAAAGATGGACTAAACAGGGTGTAGACGAGAAATGACAAACACGATAAATGTAGAATGAAAGGCAGACATGCCAGGTACACAGAGCTGTGTCGTCTTAGCACTTGTTTCTGCTACGTGGTAATCTCAACAAATGGTCACACAATACGATAATAATACGGTACACAATCTAAAGGAAGAAGAACTGAAAGCACATCATTCCGGTACAAGTTGTAGTTGGTGAAAAACTGAAACATTTAACGTCTCACACAACCAACAAACATGTGGCGGTCTGGTTTACGAGGCAAGTGTATCTCCATTTTTGTGAATCAAAAATCCCCTTCAGATGGCGATCAAAAAGCCTTATAATCCAAAGTATACATTTATACATACATGTATACCATGTATTTCATTGTTTGTGGATTAGCCCCAAGTCTATGGAAGCCAGAAGATATCCGAATCCCAAGAATATCTCTTATTGACATAATCTAGGGGCGGATTCAGGAATTTGAAAACGGGAAGTCCATTGAAACTCGCGACCGGGGTGGGTGGGCTGAGAACAAAATTGCAACCGGGGGATATCCACCAATTTTCTGACGTCCAAGGCGCCTCAGATGGCGTTCTTCCTCAAAAAAGGGGGGGGGGGCCCGCCTCAGATGGGCTACATTTTGGATTCAAAAAAGGCATTCTTCCCCGGATCGGCACCTTGCATAATGTCTGGTCGATTTAACATCGGAGTGGAGTATATGAGGAATCACTTGCCAACGTAAGAACTGGAGAGCCGTGTGCATCTGGTTCTAAGTGTCACACTTCAAGCCCGGGTTGCGATCCACACACGGGCGTGCTTACTTGTTACGACTTCCTCCGGAGGCCTTGACGAATCCCTTGGGACACGTGACGGTCTCACACTTGTAAGCGCCGCGCGTGTTGATGCAAATGTCGTCTGGTCCTCTGCAGTCGGCCTTGCCCAGCGCGCACTCGTCAATGTCTGACACAAAGCATCCACCATTAGTAGCTATTAGTACAGGCCGGAGTCACTGCACCCCCGGGACGGCACCCATACCATAGTGTTAGCCCTCGGGGGGTATATAGGGACTACGGGAACATGTACAATGTGATATATGTTTCCGGGCTATCGTTCTCACCACGCTTTGATCGTTGAGGTTGAGACGCCGGGTGATATTTGACGAACATTAATTTTAATTTACGGTAATGAACTGTCCTTCACCCCGGTAATGTTTGGTGTAAGCGATTCACACGATTGTCGCCTACTAAACCGTATTATAATCATTGTCAAAAGCTATATGGTCTCTATCAAATGTAAAGAAGGGTAGATAATGCGTTGTGAATTATAAGATACTATTAAAATATAGAAAAATAAGTCATTCGGCAGAAACCCTTTTACAGCCAACAGATATTTAATGATAAATGGAAATGTTTCTTCAATTAACCATTGTTTTTTATGTGGATAGACCCTCTTCTTGCGGCGTTTTTTTGCCTCGTATATGAATTCTGTTTATGTATCCATATATTGATGTTACCATTCACTTTTGTAGTGCATGTCATGTGCTTATTGTCACAATAAATGACTACAAAAAATGTTATTTTTGTTAAAATTTAACTCGGATAAAAGTGTAAGGGTTCCATGAATATAAATCCAAGTTAGTATAAGTAGATAACGTGGATTGGACAAATAATATATCTCTCTATAACTAACATGACCTCACTCAGCGTGACGCTTGACCCCACTCACCTTGACAAGTGACCCCATCCACCTTGACAAGTGACTCCACCCACCTTGACAAGTGACCCCACCCATCTTGACAAATGACCCCACCCACCTTGACAAGTGAATCCACCCACCTTGACACGTGACCCCACCCATTTTGACAAGTGACTCCACCAACCTTGACAAATGATCCCACCCACCTTGACAAGTGACCCCACCCACCTTGACAAGTGACCCTACCCACTTTGACAAATGATCCCACCCACCTTGACAAGTGAATCCACCCACCTTGACACGTGACCCCACCCATCTTGACAAGTGACTCCACCCACCTTGACAAATGATCCCACCCACCTTGACAAGTGACCCCACCCACCTTGACAGGTGACCCCACCCACCTTGACAAGTGAATCCACCCACATTGACAAGTGACCGTACCCACCTTGACAAATGACCCCACCCACCTTGACAAGTGACCCCACCCACCTTGACAAATGATCCCAGCCACCTTGACAAGTGACCCCACCCACCTTGACAAGTAACCCCACCCACTTTGACAAGTGAACCCACCCACCTTGACAAGTGACCGTACCCACCTTGACAAATGATCCCACCCACTTTGACAAGTGACCCCACCCACCTTGACAAATGATCCCACCAACCTTGACAAGTGGCCCCACCCACCTTGACAAGTGACACCACCCACCTTGACAAATGACCCCACCCACCTTGACACGTCCTGGTGTCGCTGAGCATCCGGTAGCCATCGGGACACTTGCACTGGTATGAGCCCTCCGTGTTCTCGCAGATCCCGACGCACAACTGGCTCCCGCGCTGCATCCAGAGGGCGCACTCATCAATATCTGGATCGAGGGTAATTAACCAGCTTAAGATCAACGTTAAAAAGCCTCTTAGAAGCCGCACACACAATTAAAGCGTGCTTTAAAAATAGTCATGTCAAGTCAAGTCAATGTTTATTTTTCACAAATATGCATAACGTGCATGACCAACAGTCGCCGTAACAAAATAGAACTGAAAATATACCACACATGGTAAAGGTGACCCCAACTAAGGCCATCCTGGGCCGCTAGCGTCAGGGCCACCTGAAATATGGATGTAATCTCTAAATATAATAGAGATTAACAATAATATGAATAATAATGATACCGCACTAACAGTGATGTCTAGGTTTGTCCACACATTGTGGGCTAGGGCCAGTGCCAATGACCATCAGGAATGACGTCACAGAAGCTTTTCATTACACTCCAAGTGAACACACACAGCGAGCGGTTAACAAACAAGGGCAGCTCAACAGCAACATATATCCATGGCAAGGAGAGGGAAGAAGACGAGCACAGGTGAGGAGGGGGTTGGGGGGGGGGGGTACCCACCTTCGCAGGTCCTGCCGTCAGCGGCCAGCTGGAAGCCGTCGAAGCAGGTGCATTGGAAGGACCCCCAGGTATTCCGACAGCCGTGCATACAGCGACCCTGGTTCAGGCACTCGTCCACGTCTGCAGGGATACAACCCCGGTCGTCATGGCAACACATGGGTAACGGTGCGTACCAGACAGTTGATCGTATTAAACATAAATAGCACATTTGAACAGTTTAAATATATACCACGTCTGACGTCATAATATTGACGGCTTCGTTATAGCAACAAGTTAAGGTATATAACAACCAGTAACGGTTTTCTCGATATAATTTCACAACATAAAAAGTATACTTGAAAAGTTTCAATACGACTTCCGACATCATAGATAGACCAGCTTCTCTCTGGAGGAATGCACGGGATGCATATATATTTCAATGTTTCAATTGCTGCGATTCACTTAGGCGCTTGCTGGCCCGGTTTCGGATTTTTGGTACTTACCCCTACATACCCTGCCGTCCTGACAGTTCTTGGTACTCACCCCTGCATACCCTGCCGTCCTGACAGTTCTTGGTACTTACCCCTGCATACCCTGCCGCCCTGACAGTTCTGGGTACTTACCCCTACATACCCTGCCGTCCTGACAGTTCTTGGTACTTACCCCTGCATACCCTGCCGTCCTGACAGTTCTTGGTACTCACCCCTGCATACCCTGCCGTCCTGACAGTTCTTGGTACTTACCCCTGCATACCCTGCCGCCCTGACAGTTCTTGGTACTTACCCCTACATACCCTGCCGTCCTGACAGTTCTTGGTACTTACCCCTACGTACCCTGCCGTCCTGACAGTTCTTGGTACTCACCCCTGCATACCCTGCCGTCCTGACAGTTCTTGGTACTTACCCCTGCATACCCTACCGTCCTGACAGTTCTTGGTACTTACCCCTACATACCCTGCCGTCCTGACAGTTCTTGGTACTTACCCCTACGTACCCTGCCGTCCTGACAGTTCTTGGTACTCACCCCTGCATACCCTGCCGTCCTGACAGTTCTTGGTACTTACCCCTGCATACCCTGCCGCCCTGACCGTTCTGGGTACTTACCCCTACATACCCTGCCGTCCTGACAGTTCTTGGTACTCACCCCTGCATACTCTGCCGTCCTGACAGTTCTTGGTACTTACCCCTACATACCCTGCCGTCCTGACAGTTCTTGGTACTTACCCCTACATACCCTGCCGTCCTGACAGTTCTTGGTACTTACCCCTACATACCCTGCCGTCCTGACAGTTCTTGGTACTTACCCCTACGTACCCTGCCGTCCTGACAGTTCTTGGTACGTACCCCTGCATACCCTGCCGTCCTGACAGTTCTTGGTACTTACACATACATACCCTGCCGTCCTGACAGTTCTTGGCACTTACCCCTGCATACCCTGCCGTCCTGACAGTTCTTGGTACTTACCCCTGCATACCCTAACGTCCTGACAGTTCTTGGTACTTACCCCTGCATACCCTGCCGTCCTGCTGGGACTCAAACCCGTCCTTGCACTGACAGCGGAAGGATCCCTGAGTGTTCTCGCAGATCGCGTTTAGGGAGCACACTTGGCCGCCATATCGCTCGCACTCGTTGATATCTGCTCACAAAGACAAAGGGCTTAATCACAACAATTATATCGACATTAATAAACACGCACCGTATCCATACCAATTATATGCATATGCATGGTTTATCCGTCGTTATACCTTGTTCGTGTCAACGATACCAGTTCCCACTTGAGATCAGTTACTGGATCTGACTTAACATCGGCTATGGCTTGATTCAGATGGGGGAAAGGATGGGTGTCCTCAGGGGTAACCCCCTACTCTTTGCGAAGACAAAGGATCTTTATCCTGCGAACCACCGATCCACGTGCCGTTAGGCTCTCAGGCGGCCAGAGCGCTCAAGGCGAGCGCTCTATCCCACTGAGCTATCGAGGCGGCCCTTGACGCATGTGGAGAACCTAACACCAGCAATGACAATGATGACGAGTATGATTAACCTGGGCGTGTGCTAGGGACACACGTCCATTAAGGCTCGCGGTGAGGGAATCCTTGCACTGACTGACCGTCACAGCGCCTGTGGCTGTGGTTCATCTGGTAGCCATCGGGACACTGGCAGAGGTAGGTGCCGGGTCTGTTGACGCACTCCATGAGCCGCCCGCTGCAGTCGTGTGTCGCCCGCTCGCACTCATCGATATCTGAAGATCAACACGCCCGTTAAATCGGAAACGAAAAATGCAAGTATTATTTGTAACGAAATTCATGTTCTGACATGTTATATATGCAAGGAAGGCAGCGAACTGAGAGTCAGTAAATGGCTGACATATATACGTCACCAGGGCCCGTAAGTCCGAAACGGGCCGCGGCTGAACAGTTCGCCCTCACAACAGGATATTACCATGGGACTGGGCGAAAACTAAAAATGAAAATGTCCTGGGTGTTTCAAAATTTTGTCTGTGGGGCTCGGGGCGAACAGCTGTATAACAGGTGTTACAGCTTGGGTTTTATGTGGGAGAGCTGAACCATAAAACGACGTCGTAATGTAGCCCGAGATGTAGATCTAGGATATCTGGTCGTTGGATGGTTTAACATCGGAGGGGAGTATATGAGGAATCACTTGCCAAAGTAAGAACCGGAGATCCGTGGGCATCTGGTTATAAGTGTCACACGGGTCCACGGTATCGAGGGGCACGCTAATTGTGAGTACTACGTGAGCGATACCAACAAAACAATCAAGGCTAAAATCAAAGATGTTCACCGGGAGTTTAACGTTTAGGTTAGGATAGACCCTCCTGTCTCCACTGCCGTTGCTGGTCTGGTTTTTACCAGGCTGGTTAGTCAGTTTCATACATATTACCATTCTCACATTATTCTTGTGTTATTCCCAGTTCACACGCCCGACTTGCCACATCTCCACTTTTGCTCTCCGTGGCAGGGTAGCAACATACACTTAGCAGCCATCGAAAAATATTGTTTGCCCCCAATTTCGGCTTGCCTGCAAGCGAGTCGATGATGAGGTTCGCTTACCTTCGCATCTATTACCGGCCTGGTTCAACTCAAACCCGGAGCCGCAGTTGATGAGGTTCGCTTACCTTCGCATCTATTGCCGGCCTGGTTCAACTCAAACCCGGGACCGCAGTTGATGAGGTTCGCTTACCTTCGCATCTATTACCGGCCTGGTTCAACTCAAACCCGGGACCGCAGTTGATGAGGTTCGCTTACCTTCGCATCTATTACCGGCCTGGTTCAACTCCAACCCTGGACCGCAGTTGATGAGGTTCGCTTACCTTCGCATCTATTGCCGGCCTGGTTCAACTCAAACCCGGGACCGCAGTTGATGAGGTTCGCTTACCTTCGCATCTATTACCGGCCTGGTTCAACTCAAACCCGGGACCGCAGTTGATGAGGTTCGCTTACCTTCGCATCTATTACCGGCCTGGTTCAACTCCAACCCTGGACCGCAGTTGATGAGGTTCGCTTAGCTTCACATCTATTACCGGCCTGGTTCAACTCAAACCCGGGACCGCAGTTGATGAGGTTCGCTTACCTTTGCATCTATTACCGGCCTGGTTCAACTCAAACCCGGGACCGCAGTTGATGAGGTTCGCTTACCTTCGCATCTATTACCGGCCTGGTTCAACTCCAACCCTGGACCGCAGTTGATGAGGTTCGCTTAGCTTCACATGTATTACCGGCCTGGTTCAACTCAAACCCGGGACCGCAGTTGATGAGGTTCGCTTACCTTCACATCTATTACCGGCCTGGTTCAACTCCAACCCTGGACCGCAGTTGATGAGGTTCGCTTACCTTCGCATCTATTACCGGCCTGGTTCAACTCCAACCCGGAGCCGCAGTTGATGAGGTTCGCTTACCTTCGCATCTATTACCGGCCTGGTTCAACTCCAACCCTGGACCGCAGTTGATGAGGTTCGCTTAGCTTCACATCTATTACCGGCCTGGTTCAACTCAAACCCGGGACCGCAGTTGATGAGGTTCGCTTACCTTTGCATCTATTACCGGCCTGGTTCAACTCAAACCCGGGACCGCAGTTGATGAGGTTCGCTTACCTTCGCATCTATTACCGGCCTGGTTCAACTCCAACCCTGGACCGCAGTTGATGAGGTTCGCTTAGCTTCACATCTATTACCGGCCTGGTTCAACTCAAACCCGGGACCGCAGTTGATGAGGTTCGCTTACCTTCACATCTATTACCGGCCTGGTTCAACTCCAACCCTGGACCGCAGTTGATGAGGTTCTCTTACCTTCGCATCTATTGTCGGCCTGGTTCAACTCCAACCCGGAGCCGCAGTTGATGAGGTTCGCTTACCTTCGCATCTATTACCGGCCTGGTTCAACTCAAACCCGGGGCCGCAGTTGATGAGGTTCGCTTACCTTCGCATCTATTGCCGGCCTGGTTCAACTCAAACCCGGGGCCGCAGTTGATGAGGTTCTGGCAGGTGTAGGACCCGATAGTGTTGTGGCATCGCTGGGTGGGCAGACACACCCCGGTCCGCTCCAGACACTCGTTGATGTCTGTGTAGAAGAGACTTGCTCAACCATAATGTCCTCTTACATTGGCCGTAATGCCAAGGAAAGATGATTATTATGTGTATCGGGGGCTGAATAGAGCTGGGGATCATTTCACTAAGATTTCGTAACTTTTGATCGTAAAATTTAAAAATTGGATTGCTGGCCTGAAGAGAAATGAAATTTGTTGAATTCATCATAAATATATGGCGAACATAATTTTGAATAATATTCGGGGAAAACAAAGTGCACGAAGACAGCTGCACCCCAATAATCGCAGTATAAAGCTTATTTCAGTCGCTCGTAAAATTACGACCCGTCGTTAAATTAGCATGTAGAAGATAGGGTTACGAGCTCGTAACTCTTAGTGAAACGATCCCCTGAATTCTGACCAAGGCTGAATGCAGGATATACATCCCACAGCGGACTGCATGGAAGTATATTTCTAAGGGACGGACCATTTGAGATATTCGGGGGGGGGGGGGCAGGGCAAAAAGAACATTTGTCGGCGAGGGCTGAATTGTTTATTTTTTTAAACAAATAGAGGACTTTTTTTTAACAGACAGAGCTTTTAAAAACAAAATTCAGAACCAGATTATTATTCTATAAAAAACATCCCCCACCGCCTGGATATCAAATGGCGCATCCCTACAGCAGGCACCATCGAGGTATAATAACAATCCCACGGGGGACAAAATGGAGGAACATGTCTGACATGTGCCACTCACCGTGACAGTTGCCCTCCCTGTCTGGCTTGAGTCCCCGCGGACAGTTGACGGGCTCACAGTGGCCTGTCCTGGTGTCCAGCTTGTAGCCGAGCGGGCAGGACTTGATGACGCACCGGAAGGACCCGATGGTGTTCTGGCACTCCCGGGTCAGGCCGCAGTTATGGGTGCCCAGCTCGCACTCGTTGTCATCTGCAAGCCGAGTCCCACCGGGACTGAGTCGTCATTACTTGTCTCAACTACAACTATTACTAAGTGTTAACTGCAATGATCATAACTATGTGTTGACTGAATGGCATTCTGATCTGCTCAGAAACGGAAAAGACTATAATTTCGTTACTATAATTATTCGTCAGAAACAGTGAATCTATCTCGCTAGACATAAAACAAGAAATATGAAACATCACGGCATTCTACTTGTTATCTGCCCCCAACAGATAATTTGTCATCGGGATAGAAACAGCAAACGTATCCTTACATTATTTTCTCATTGTGACATTTGGTATTTTGCCAGAAATATTACAACCATTGGACATCATCTGGGTGGAACATGAGCCGAAAACGTCCAGAAACCCCCAAACGATGTTGGTATTCAGTTTGTATCTGACCAAAGGCGCCTCAACCCTCATGGCCTGTCATTTGACAGCTGTTGGGAGCCGGAAACACCGCCTGTACATGTAGGCCATCCGGTCGGAACCTTCCATCCTGCCTCACCACGTGTACTCGGGCCCGTGACATACCGAGGCATTTCTGGGAAGCGACGTCCACCGTGTATCCAGTGCCACAGCTGGCGGTCCTCCGGCAGACGTAAGAGCCGATGGTGTTCTCGCAGGTCTGCCCTTGGACGCACGAGTCGCGACTCGACGCGCACTCGTTCACGTCTGAACAGAGGGGAGCAGCAAACAGTAGCAAAGTGGAACCCACAAACAGCAACAAAACTGGGCCACATGCGTGAAACGGGCACCCCAGGACCAAGGCGATTCGCTTCTGGCACACTTGCCGATAAGAAATCAAACACTTACCGGGGTGGGGTCTAAGAATTGCAAAAGGGGGGGGGGGAGTTGCTCTCTGAAAACTTGCGACCTGGAGGGGGGGGGGGGGTGGTCGGAGAACCCGACCTTTTTACAGTGTATGTTAAAGTTCCCAAGGGGGGGGGATGCAACCAATCATAACCTCCTCCCCCCCCCCCCTAGATGTGCCCCTGACTTACCGTTACTTCGAGCAATTGGTGAAAGAAGCGAATGCGGTAATGGTCAAGTTAGGCTAAGGAAATTATAGTCTCAGTCAGTCTGTCGATACAATTGTGCAACTTTATGTCACATATTTCTATCTGTGCAGTTCTTTGCAATGCGATAAACTTGGCTGACTAGGATAATAACTTCCAAAGCCCCGGGATAACATATTCATTATCGCAAACATATGAAACGTTATTATTTTGTAAAGCAGCAATAACTTAACCACATCAATCCACACAAGAAATAATGCAAGATGTCAATGGAACACGGACACGGTATTGGTAGCCTGATAACAATATATAATATATCGGATTTTCTTGCAATCTATTAAAGTTCACGCCATCGTCTGCTCATATATTGGACATTTCTTTCACCGAACAAGACCCAGTCTTATGACGTCATAGTGACGTAATCATCACCAAATCTGCGTCGTCGTTGACAGAGCCCAATTTTTACCTGGCTTCATTGAATCTATTTGTCCAGTCACTCAGCAATTTCTTTATATTTACCTCTCCATTATTTATATTTAAAATCTCACTGGTCGCTGAAGTTTGATTGTTTTCGATTTTAATACGACCTTCAATTGTTAATTTCTCTCTTAAAACGCTCCATCGTTGGAGTCACCCTTGATAATTCTTTGCGAGTGTTTAACATTCTGCACTGAAACCTTTTTTTCAGATGAGGGAGGTCACTTTCCAGAATGCATTCGCGGAAAGTGCATACACAAGTGAATAGAAAGTTACCATACACAAGTTTTGTGCACGTCCTTAGCTGCCGTTTTTGTAAATGACCCTGATCTTATGTTTCTGAAAATATATCCAGTATAGTCTAACACTAGGTTACGGAAAACTGTTGGACACAAATTGCATATTTTTGTAAATTATCCAAGGCTAATAATGCATATTTCCATCGTTGCGACCTTGAGATTCGAGTCTTGTTCAAAAACATCGTAAAGTAACAGATTTTTATATATATGGACTTAATTCTTTTACTATTTTATGGGCTATAGTGTTTCAGGTCTCGGGCGGATTTAATAAACTGATGTCTATTAATGGTCTCTCCGAGCCCATCATATATCTGACAGGGCCCGTGAGGTTCAAACGCCACATGACGTGACAAGGAGCCGTTTCGTGTTAGTTCACAAGTTAATTCTGTTATACCATCATTAATTTTTCGTTAGTCCATGGGTTTGGTTACTTATATATTAGGTTAATTTATTGCCAGGCGTTAAGTTAATGTGGTTATGCTATTGCATTCCTTGTTAGTCCCACATGATGCTGGCTAGAAGTGTCATGCACACCGTCATAATTCGTGCAGATGGCACGGTTTGATCCAACTGCAACTCTTAAGAGGAATATATTCCCTTCGTCGAGAAGGTGGCGCCACCGGTTATGAGAGTGTGTGGTAACAAGGGGGTGTTTGTGCGACCAGAAGGTAGCGCCACCTACAGTACAATAGTGTGACTAGAAGGGAGCGCCACCTACAGTACAATTGTGACTAGAATGGAAGCGCCACCTACAGAACAACTCTGTGACTAGAAGGGAGCGCCACCTAGTGTACAATGGTGTGACCAGAAGGGAACGCCACCTACAGTAAAATTGTGTGACCAGAAGGGAGCGCCATCTACAGTACAATTGTGTGACCAGAAGGGAGCGCCACCTACAGTACAATTGTGTGACCAGAAGGGAGCGCCACCTACAGTAAAATTGTGTGACCAGAAGGGAGCGCCACCTACAGTACAATTGTGTGACCAGAGAGGAGCGCCACCTACAGTACAATTGTGTGACCAGAAAGGAGCGCCACCTAGTGTACAATGGTGTGACCAGAAGACAGCGCCACCTACAGTACAATTGTGTGACCAGAAGGGAGCGCCACCTACAGTAAAATTGTGTGACCAGAAGGGAGCGCCACCTACAGTACAATTGTGTGACCAGAAGGGAGCGCCACCTACAGTACAATTGTGTGACCAGAAGGGAGCGCCACCTACAGTAAAATTGTGTGACCAGAAGGGAGCGCCACCTACAGTAAAATTGTGTGACCAGAAGGGAGCGCCACCTACAGTACAATTGTGTGACCAGAAGGGAGCGCCACCTAGTGTACAATGGTGTGACCAGAAGACAGCACCACCTACGGTACAATTGTGTGACCAGAAGGGAGCGCCACCTACAGTACAATTGTGTGACCAGAAGGGAGCGCCACCTACGGTACAATTGTGTGACCAGAAGGGAGCGCCACCTACAGTACAATTGGGTGACCATAAGGGAACGTATATATATAATACAAGTGCGATCACGGGGCGCCACCTACAGTGCAATAATTGGCCAATGGGCAAGACTTAAAACTATAACGTGTTGTGGAGTGCGAGTGTTAGTTGTGCTGAACTTCACTCAAGGCAGGGTTTAACTGAAGAGGGTAGACGGTGGGGCGGGCTGTTGGCAGCACAATCATGAAACTGGATCGGCCGGGGGTGACTCCGGCCCGCCCGCTCTCCCGCAAAGTCGTACCTTGACACTGCTGGGTCCGGGCGTTGTACTGGAAGCCCGTGTCACACTGACAGCTGAAGCTGCCCGGTGTGTTGCGGCACACCTGGTTAGGGTCGCGACAGTCGTGGCTGCCGTCCTCACACTCGTCGGCGTCTGCACGCGGCGCGGGGGCGATACGACTGGGGGTTAATGGCCTCCTCACAGACCCTTATATACAGACAGGCAAGGGATCAACATGGCCCCTGAGCGCTCCACGGCATACAGAGAGGGTGGGTCGGTCTCATTGTGCCAACACACATACAACTGAATGTATTAGGTATTCGAGACCATGAATACAAACATATACTTATGGGGAACATAGCAATAAAGCCGTCGAATTCGGGAACAATAATTTTCTGTAAAATTGAGCATCTTGTGTGAGGCCATGTTCATCATACGGTGAGATAATAAGTAAATAACACTTACATAATTGGCACAATTGCTAGGACTATAGTTATGATACTAGACTAAGGTGAATCACGTGGTAGTAATATCATTATAATGAGCATAGGTTGTGACATTTGTTCCACGCGAGCCTTTGACCTTTGTTTCCCGCGCTACAGTGAAACAATGACCTTAGGATCACATGAATCGGTGACCTTTAAATAAGATGAATCAGTGACCTTTGGATTACATGCATCAGTCACGTTTGGAGGTCAGTAATCATTGATCTGGGCAATACATAGACAAGTGAACCTTGGCCTACATGGATAAGCGACATTTAAACAATCCGGCTAAATGTGACCAATAAGAAGGAAATTCCAGTGGGTAGTGAAGGGGATTTATCGATGCAAACTTGACCTTAAGTACTGTAAATAACTAACAAGAGGGGGATTTCTCTGGTAGATAAATATCAGTCTACGACCGTATATGACGTGTGGTAAAAAGTGCAGTAACATCATATCATTGACAGTACAACAAACAACCACAGTCACAAGACAACATTGAGCAGTCGCCACAGTCACAAGACAACATTGAGCAGTCGCCACAGTCACAAGACAACATTGAGCAGTCGCCACAGTCACAAGACAACATTGAGCAGTCGCCACAGTCACAAGACAACAAGCACGTCACAATGCACAATGGCCACAAAGGCAATGCACATGACGATACGCGTAATGAGTCGCAAAGAAGCCAAAATGATCGACCGTGGGATCAACCGACATATGGCAAGATCGATATCCTCCTCATCGGGAAGATATCTTGTCGTCTGGATACGTCGTGATTACGATGTTATGACAACTGGTATTCACAATGTTAATTTTTCTACCATAAATGTAACATAATTTATAATATTATCGACTAGACAAGCGCCTTTCGGTGTTAAGTTATCGGTTAAGATTTTATCTCATCGACTAGACATCGGTTACTGGTATGCTATGTTGTCCAGTAGCAAGCCAGCGGTGTTAAGTTATCGGTTAGCATTTTATCTCATCGACTAGACATCGGTTACTGGTATGCTATGTTGTCCAGTAGCAAGCCAGCGGTGTTAAGTTATCGGTTAGCATTTTATCTCATCGACTAGACATCGGTTACTGGTATGCTATGTTGTCCAGTAGCAAGCCAGAGGTGTTAAGTTATCGGTTAGCATTTTATCTCATCGACTAGACATCGGTTACTGGTATGCTATGTTGTCCAGTAGCAAGCCAGCGGTGTTAAGTTATCGGTTAGCATTTTATCTCATCGATTAGACATCGGTTACTGGTATGCTATGTTGTCCAGTAGCAAGCCAGCGGTGTTAAGTTATCGGTTAGCATTTTATCTCATCGACTAGACATCGGTTACTGGTATGCTATGTTGTCCAGTAGCAAGCCAGCGGTGTTAAGTTATCGGTTAGCATTTTATTTCATCGACTAGACATCGGTTACTGGGATGCTATGTTGTCCAGTAGCAAGCCAGCGGTGTTAAGTTATCGGTTAGCATTTTATCTCATCGACTAGACATCGGTTACTGGGATGCTATGTTGTCCAGTAGCAAGCCAGCGGTGTTAAGTTATCGGTTAGCATTTTATCTCATCGACTAGACATCGGTTACTGGGATGCTATGTTGTCCAGTAGCAAGCCAGCGGTGTTAAGTTATCGGTTAGCATTTTATCTCATCGACTAGACATCGGTTACTGGGATGCTATGTTGTCCAGTAGCAAGCCAGCGGTGTTAAGTTATCGGTTAGCATTTTATCTCATCGACTAGACATCGGTTACTGGGATGCTATGTTGTCCAGTAGCAAGCCAGCGGTGTTAAGTTATCGGTTAGCATTTTATCTCATCGACTAGACATCGGTTACTGGGATGCTATGTTGTCCAGTAGCAAGCCAGCGGTGTTAAGTTATCGGTTAGCATTTTATCTCATCGACTAGACATCGGTTACTGGTATGCTATGTTGTCCAGTAGCAAGCCAGCGGTGTTAAGTTATCGGTTAGCATTTTATCTCATCGACTAGACATCGGTTACTGGGATGCTATGTTGTCCAGTAGCAAGCCGGCGGTGTTAAGTTGTTAATCTCTCCATTATACATATTATGATTATTATTATGGTTATCATGATCATATTGTCGATGAGACAAGCGGCCACCAGGGTCTGTGGATTACACAGTCAGGGGCGTAGGCAGGGACTTCAGCTAACACACGCACCTGCTGCAGATGAAATAAACAAACTACTCCTGAACAACCGCTGTGCTGGCACAGCCCAATGTGTACGCACGTGCGTACGTGCGTGCGGCTGGCTACGCCCCTGACAATGATCATGGGATATGAGATATACACATGGTAATGATATGAGATATACACATGGTAATGATATGAGATATACACATGGTAATGATAGGAGATATACACATGGTAATGATATGAGATATACACATGATAATGATAGGAGATATACACATGGTAATGATAGGAGATATACACATGGTAATGATATGGGATATACACAAGGTAATGATATGAGATAAACACATGGTATTGATATGGGATATACACATGGTAATGATAGGAGATATACACATGGTCATGATATGGGATATACACATGGTAATGATACGAGATATACACATGGTAATGATATGAGATATACACATGGTAATGATAGGAGATATACACATGGTAATGATATGGGATATACACATGGTAATGATATGGGATATACACAAGGTAATGATATGAGATAAACACATGGTATTGATATGGGATATACACATGGTAATGATAGGAGATATACACATGGTCATGATATGGGATATACATATGGTAATGATACGAGATAAACACATGGTCATGATATGGGATATACACATGGTAATGATATGAGATTTACACATGGTAATGATATGGGATATACACATGGTAATGATATGAGATATACTGACTTATGGTGATTAGATATAGACATATGGGCAATTGTTGCGCCGTTCTCGCTATGTAAATATTACACAAATATAAACGTTCTGATTTTTGTTTTATTTTCTTCGTTGGTATACTTGTGTTGGGGGGTCGCTTATGTGTTTTCCTTTTTGCCCACGATTTAACTACTCTCGTGGCATTAACTGCTCTCTGTTGCCACGTTTGGTAACCAATAAAATGGGTAAAAGAGCGATAATTGGGGTTTCATAGGAAAGTAACCAGAAATGGCACGTGATTTCCAGAGATTATTTTTGGGGGGGAGGGGGTTGTTCGCATGTTAAAGATAACATTTAGAAATTAGACCTCATACAAGACTCTACATCTACATGTTAGTGCATAGGCGGATCCTAGGGGTCCGCACCACACCCCACGATTTTGTTTAGCATTATTAAGGCGGTATATACGGTTTTTGTAAAAGGTGAATTGTTTATTTATCTCCATATATATATAATTTTATATCCTTATAGATACCTATGGTGTGTGGTCCATGGCGCTGTTTGTGAACATAAAGCGACACAGAACACTATAATAGTCAAAAGCGAGACAAACGAGAAAAAAAAAAATATATATTTAGGTAAGCATGTAGCGAGAGCCTGAGTGCGGGTGATGCGGGCTGGAGCGCGTAGTGGAGGGGTGGGGGGGGGGGCACTTACCTTCACATCGCCGTCTGTAGCCGTTGTAGACGAAGCCGGTGCCACACTGGAACTGTCCCCCGTCGGTCCGACTGTCCTCACCCTCGTTGGGGCGCCTCGTGGGTCGTGGGTCGACCGAGCCACCCAGGTCAGTAACCTCCCTAATATCGCCCTCTGTGTCCCCACCCCCAATAGGTTGTCGGCCATCACTTGGTTCATACCCCCCACCTGGCTGTTGCCCCTCGTGTGTTTGCCGCCCTCCATGTGGCTGGTACCCCCCATCTGGCCGGTACCCCCCACTTGGTTCTCGTCCCCCACTTGGCTCGTTGCCCCCGGGAATGAGGCCGGTGTCGGGTTCGATTCCGGCGTCCGGTCCGTAGTCTGGCTCCTCGGTGGTGCAGGAGTAGCTACCGAGGTTGTTCACGCAGTACTCGTCGTGACGGCAGGCGATCGGGTTAATAATACACTCGTCGATATCTGAAGACAACAAGTGCACTTTGTCCACCAACAAACATTAACCTTTTACCTTGGTCCATGAACCAGTATGTCTAGCCACAGTAAGTTGTACTTTGTTCATTAACAAATATCTAAAGCTACAGTAAGTTGTACTTTATTCATTAACAAGTATCTATGGCTACAGTAAGTTGTACTTTGTTCACTAACAAGTATCTGTAGCTGTAGTTACAGGTACTGACCGTCGCAGGAGCCGGTGATAGTACTGAAGGCGTAGCCCGAGTCACAGCGCTCGAAGTCTCGGACGTCCCTGTTGCCCTCGCAGGCGAAACTGCCCTCCGTGTTGACGCAGCGCTGGCCCCGTGGACACGTGGTCACGTCCACCTCACACTCGTTGATGTCTGCAAAGACCGCCATGCGCGCCCGCCATAAACACAATGGGTCTCGGTCACCAAACAACAAAAATTGCCTCTGTAATAATTTATTTAGGGACATATTTCAAAGAAATATATCTGATTTTGTACGTTACGTTTTGGTAAACATTACTCTTTTATTAAGACCTAGATGTATTTTTACACACATGCTGTCATGCACCATGTGAGTCGTGTATCTTTTACGTAGGTCCAGTTTACCTATCGTTGTCTATAGCATATCATCGATACATGTATCGATACATCGATACATTTCAACTACCCAATATTGATATGGCTTTCCAGTATCCTAACAGTCTCCTTGGCCACCGCGCCATACGGTACCGAGCGATGCATGATGGGACGCGTCACGTGACTAACCCTGGCAGGTGCGAGCGTCCTGCTCGAGGATGAAGCCATCAAAGCACTTGCAGTGGATGTTAAAGCCATTGTCGACACATTCGTGGTCGCACGGGTTGTTCTCGGCGCACCGATTGGTTGTCTCTGGTCGAAGCGAATACAAAGAAACAAAAAGATTTCAAGTTGAAAGGCTTGTGACAATATGAAACATGTCAATATGGGGGATTTAAGACAATATAACACTAGCGCAAATTACCGGGAGTTGTATGAATATTTGATTGGCCTGGTATAAATCTGTCATCACCCGCGATTCTCATTACCCGCCTTCGGCCCCCTGCATCGGGGCGGCTACAGATTGATGAAAGGCATGCAACGCAGTGTTACTATTATTCAAGTTTACCTGGCATATATGCTGGGTGTTACCATGTCGCTACTTAGGTTTAATTTCCGCGTGCAACTTTTGAATTAAAAGATTTAACGACTGGTTCTAAATTTTCTAAAAGTTCTAACAAGTTCTAAATTTCGCAAACCACGGCTTGTGATTCATTCTCGGGAATGCTTTACACCATATGACGTAGATTTATCCTACGTCGCTTGCTTTCTTCTAAAATACTTTAGACATCCTTCCATACTGGACCTGTGTATCATATTTAATGCGTATAGCCTAATAACAGTGTCACTGTTGTTTGTTTCATGGTCATACATACTGCTCCCAATTGGCACAAGTTTGAAAACAAACATTATGCATTGATATATATAGATCTCTATATTACATCTGATTACCTCCCAGAAAGTATTGTGTATGTATTACAATACATACAGTGTCTGTAGTAATTATCACTCCTGCTATATTTGCACTGTTCGTGTTTAGCCCATACCTTTCTGCACACAGGTTCGGCCGTCCGAGTTCAATGTGAAGCCATCGTTACACTCACATCGGAAACTACCGGGAGTTGGAACACAGACCTGCGCGCACAGACCCCTGGGAAACTGCTTGCACAGATTTAGCTCTGCGAAAATAATATACAATATGCATAAATTGGTACACTTGCAAGTATGTATTAATTGTCATGGTAGGGCTTGTGTGAATCGCTACCCACCCAAAGTATGCATTGAGCCGCAAATTATTAAGAGAGTTAAATATCATTTGATATTCGGAGTTCAACAGTTAATTAAATTTATGGTAGAAGTTACCAGATCCAGTGCCAAGATTAAAACATGATCATAAGCTGAGCAGCATGGCTGGCTTATACAGTATACACTCCCCATCAGATATGGGCTATAACTATACACTCACCATCAGATATGGATTTTAAAAAAATATACACGCACCATCAGATATGGATTTAAAAAAATATACACGCACCATCAAGTATAACCTATACAATATACATTCACAATCAGTATGGCCTATACAGTATACACTCACCATCAGATGTGGCCTTTACAGTATATACTCACCATCAGATGTGGCCTTTACAGTATACACTCAACATCAGATGTGGCCTATACAGTATACACTCACCATCAGATGTGGCCTATACAGTATACACTCACCATCAGATGTGGTATACACAGTATACACTCACCACCAGATGTGGCCTATACAGTATACACTCACCATCAGATGTGGCCTATACAGTATACAGTCACCATCAGATGTAACCTATACAGTATACACTCACCATCATATGTGGCCTATACAGTATACACTCACCATTATATGTGGCCTATACAGTATACACTCACCATCAGGGATGGCCTCCGTGGGCCGTGCGGTGCTCGTGGGCGGGGTAGGCGGGGTGGGGGCGGCTCTGGTAGGACGAGTAGTCACTTCTGCCTCCGCCCCGCAACACTCTCGGAAGGTGGCGCTGCACTGTTTGCTATACCTGTCCATCAGGTGGCAGGCCAGCCCAACAGACTTGGCCACCTCACCCAGCTTACAGCAACTACAGCATTCCTGTGTCATCCACACACACAGAACGAAAGGGGGCAAGAACATCTTTCATGGTCAGGCAATCATTTAGATGTCAGTGCATTAAGTAATTTATTAAAATGTAGAACCAAACTCCATGCTTTATTATTGATCTTTAGCTACACGAGAGCTTTTTTTAAAAGAAACGTTCGCTGCATGGCTTCCCTTGATGCGAGATTGAAGTTCACACGATCAAAGCCGTTAAACAATCCGGCACCTTATATGCTTCTAAGGGTACATTGAATATTAAGGTCTAATTATTAATTAAAATATTAAATTCCTTAACATGCAAGAATTAAAAGCAAACTTTGATCAGAAAATGTTTGACTTAATGGTGTCATAGGCAGCTAAGCGAGTAAACCTTGCTTCTGCTGTGATACGCTACATAAATACTACTTTTTGTCTTTTATGATGAAAAATATATCTACTTATGATATGATTCTCTGCGTTAACATGCACTAAGAAGTAAAAACAATACGTGTACTCATTTGAGACACCTTTCAATTTGACAGGCGTAAAGTATCATAGTCTTGTCTGTGTGTTATCAATAAGTGCAGTCAATTCATAAAGAGCAATATAACCAAAAGAAATGTTCTTGGCAGGATTGGACTAAACACCGAAATGAGTCACACTCACCCTAGCGTCCTCGTTGCCAGGAAGACTGCGCACGGCGACACAGGATCGCTGTCGACGCGCCGTGTCCCTACCCAGTGTGCACTGCTGTTGCCGCCGCCGGCTCAGGCAGCAGATCTGGGCCAGGGCTTGGCAGTTCATCTGCTGCCCATGTGGCACCCCGGCCACCGTAACGCGGTAGGTGGGGCACTGCTCCCTGTTCTCCGAGAACCACTGCGATCCCAGCTCACAGCAGGGCTCAATGTACTCCTCGAAGCCGGCTGGTGGAAGGGGGTGGGGTGGGGGGGAGGCAATGAAGGTTTAGATTAGTGGCATAGATAACAGTATCTTCGTTTATCATTTTAATTGTACTCTGACGCCACTCGCTAAATAAGATAAAACTATAGGCTACGTTTTCAGACGAAAGATTATACAGATTTGTGGAACAATAACATATTGTGCGTAACAGATACGGAAAGCACTTGGCTACCCTGCCACTGCAGGTCAACGATCAGTTCGAGTTATGTTCGGTTTGAGCGGCACACGCTTTGGAACACGGTCCATTTGAAAGACGTTCGGCCATGACGTCACCGGGCCCCCACATTAGAATACACAGTCGAGTAATTGGGAAATGTCTTCACAGAAAGTCTTTATAGAACAGTCGCAAAGACAAAACGATCAAATACAGCAACAGAGAATACCAAGTGATAATCACAAAACACTCATCACACACAAGAAAGTTTATTGGTCAAGCACATGTGAATATTGCTCATCAAGCTCATTTATTAATGCCATAGGACTGTACAGTTCTCGCGGGTTCTATTTCCGTTTTTTGTTTTTGGGGGACCAACAAAAAACACACGTGCCCTTAGAACGAGTGCGCATCACGCTGGTGCCTTGCTGCAACTGCGTGATTCGCACTCATTGTAGTCAACGTTTGAGTGTTGGGAACCGGCCGGCTGCGCGGTTTGTGAGTGAAGAATCGAGTGGGTGTAAAACTATTTGTTGTTTCCTTTGGTCCAGGCATGGCTATTATAAAATCATAATATAGTTAAAGATAAGACATCTCTCCATAATGCATGTGGTTGAGACTGTGGGAAGCGTTGTTTTTTGCTGCAAATCATTGATGTTTACATGTCTGCGACAAACGGAACACCATTGTCCTCTCCTGGTCAGTCCAAATAAGGAGCGTTCTTACGTAACCATAGATACCGCGCGGAGAAATGCGAGTCATGATGATTATTACGTCATACGACATAGAAAACCCCGCGCAGCACATTAGATCGCGTGACACTGACAGTCACTCATGAGACAACCGCATTCTGGTTTATCAACTGTCTAACCGCTCATATGTCACATACATCTACTCGGATGGTTATAATTATCATATGCACAGAACTTCAGTGGTTAGTTGTGCATCCAAAGACAGCTTTAGCCTTGTAGTCTAAGTGTGTGTAGCGAGTGAAAGCAACCGGAAGGTAGGCAGCACGTACAGGCCGTTGATGCTAGGCATTGACGTAGAGCATAACTATCCCTGTCTTGTGGGGTTTTGATAAGGTCCCGACGTGACTGTACAGCCCTATTGGTACAAACACAAGAAGCATACGGCCATCAAGCAACCACGCAAGGTGGACGTTTACAATCTAAGACGTTTACGATCTAAGACGATTAGTTTTCTGTCCCACTTGCAGAGTCAGTCATGTCTCGTACTGATGCACCTTGTGTGAGGAGTAATCCTATGACTATGGGGAGATCACTGAGGAATGTAATTGTACAATTTAGGTTGTTTATGATGTCCACATGTGCCATCTAGACAGGTTGTCTATGAAGAGTCCCGCTGCTGTGCTGTCAGTGACGTCATTGATCACGTAGTTAATAAAAAATATATATAATAAAAACAAAGATATTAGCTAGTACACCGGTACACTAATATCTTTGCTAATAATCAATACAGTAACCGAGAAAACCAAACTACAATGATATACATGCTGAACGGTACATTTAAAGGCTACTTTATATCCATTATTCAAAGACTTACCTGTTGATAACACATGCACACACAATGACCTTCCACCAAAAGCAGAAGAACCCTGACATGGAGTTTCAGGTTCGTAAAGCCTTTGATATATCACAGAAAAACACATCCACTACATCCAACCATTCACTCTCACATCGAGTCTTTGCAAGCGTGTAGAATAACAAATGAAGTACGTCTTTCCTTACGTGAAGGCTTTTGGTCATGTATTCCATGCTTTAAAGGACACCAGAGTAGCGCAGCCAAAATAGTGCACGTCTGATGCTGACAACAACGCCATGCTGTGAAGGTATGGGGCCTCACCTCCTCGGGGTGCGGGAGGGGGGGCCGGGTCGGCCGGGCTCTCCTCGGAACGCGGCTGCGTCGGCGCATGCTCCGGCGCCCAAGGGCGAGTGGCATCTTCTTGTCCATACGACGGCTCTTGCGGCTGATTCCCATAATTGGGTTGCTGATATGAGGGTTCTTGCGGCTGATTCCGATAATTGGGTTGCTGATATGAGGGTTTTTGCGGCTGATTCCCATAATTGGGTTGCTGATATGAGGGTTCTTGCGGCTGATTCCCATAATTGGGCTGCTGATACGAAGGTTCTTGCGGCTGATTCCCATAATTAGGCTGCTGATATGAGGGTTCTCGTGGCTGATTTCCATAATTGGGTTGCTGATATGAAGTTTCCTGCGGCTGATTGCCATAATTGGGTTGCTGATATGAGGGTTCTTGCGGCTGTTTCCCATAATTGGGCTGCTGATATGAAGGCTGTTGTGGCTGATGGCCATAATTGGGTTGCTGATATGAGGGCTCTTGCGGCTGATTCCCATAAATGGGTTGCTGATATGAAGGCTCCTGTGGCTGATTTCCATAATCGGGCTGCTGATACGAAGGTTCTTGCGGCTGGCTCCCATAATTGGGTTGCTGATATGAGGGTTCTTGCGGCTGATTCCCATAATTGGGCTGCTGATATGAAGGTTCCTGTGGCTGATTTCCATAATTGGGCTGCTGATACGAAGGTTCTCGCGGCTGATTCCCATAACTGGGCTGACCTGGTGTCTCTGGGTACGAAGGCTGATTCCCATGAGGCGACTGTGGTGGCCCGCCTGTCCAAGGGGTGTGCAACGGTATACCCGATTCCGAACCTTGGTGTCCCGGGCCCCGGTCTTCTCGGCCTGCCCCCTGACCGGCCCCCTGCCCCACCCCGAGGCCCTCACCCCCCACGCCCACCCTCTGCGAGTTATCATAGTGGTCGTAGAGGTTGGAGGCGGCAGGGAGCGACGGGGTGCCGGCGCCGGCAGCGGGGTCGGGGTCGAGCCCCGAGAAGGCTGAGGTTTGGTTGGGACGGCCCTCGTGCTGGTTGAGGCACACCACCTCGCAGCACTGGCCCGGGACCCGCTGGAAGTGGCGGCAGGGCGGGGGCTGGCAGTCCAGGATGGCGCAGTCGGCGGGGCGGCCCCGTACACAGGTGCAGATGGTACAGGGGTCGTCCTTGTAGGGCAGGAAGGGGTTGCCATTGGTGACGGGGCGCCCGGTCCAGTCCAGGCAGTCGCTCGCCAGCACTGTGAGCGGCAAGAAGGCAGTGCACAGCGGCGCGCTTACAGACACACATTGGGGGCGCTCAGATAAATAACAATAAGGCGCTCAGCAAAAATATAACAAAAGTCGTTCATTTAGCACGTAACAATGGAGTGATCAGATGACACAATAATGGGGGAGTAGAGGGGGGTCTCACGTAACAGACGTACAGGGCGCTCATACCGCACATAACAACAATAGAGGGCGCTCATACCACACATAACAACAATATGGGCGCTCATACCACACATAACAACAATAGGGGGCAGAACAATAGGGGGCGCTCATACCACACAGAACAACAATAGGGGCGCTCATACCACACATAACAAAAGGGCGCTTATACCACACATAACGACAATAGGGGCGCTCATACCACACATAACAACGCTCATACCACACATAACAATAGAGGCGCTCATACAACACATAACGACAACAGAGGGCGTTCATACCACACATAACAACAATAGGGGGCGCTCATGCCACACATAACAACAATAGAGGCGATCATACCACACATAACAACAATAGGGGGCGCTCATACCACACATAACAATAGGGGCGCTCATACCACACATAACAACAATAGGGGCGCTCATACCACACATAACAACAGTAGAGGCGCTCATACCACACATAGCACAAATAGGGGGCGCTCATACCACACTGAACAACAATAGGGGCGCTCATATCACACATAACAACAATAGGGGCGCTCATACCACACCTAACAAGAATAGGGGCGCTCATACCACACATAACAACAATAGGGGGCGCTCATACCACACATAACAACAACAGGGGCACTTATACCACACATACAACAATAGAGGGCGCTCATACCACACATAACAACAACAGGGGCACTTATACCACACATACAACAATATCATAGATATATATATATATCACATTACAACAATAGTGGGCGCGCATACCACACATAACAACGATAGGGGCGCTCATACCACACATAACAACAACAGGGGCACTTATACCACACATAACAACAATAGGGGGCGCTCATACCACACATAACAACAACAGGGGCACTTATACCACACATACAACAATAGAGGGCGCTCATACCACACATAACAACAATAGGGGCGCTCATACCACACATAACAGCAACAGGGGCACTTATACCACACATACAACAATAGAGGGCGCTCATACCACACATAGCAACAATAGAGGGCGCTCATACCACGCATAACAATAGAGGGCGCTCATACCACACATGACGACAATAGGGGCGCTCATACCACACATAACAAAAATAGGGGCACTCATGCCACACATAACAAAAATAGGGGCGCTCATACCACACATAACAACAATAGGGGCGCTCATACCACACATAACAGCAATAGGGGGCGCTCATACCACACATAACAACAATAGAGGGCGCTCATACCACACATAACAATAGAGGGCGCTCATACCACACATGACGACAATAGGGGCGCTCATACCACACATAACAAAAATAGGGGCACTCATGCCACACATAACAAAAATAGGGGCGCTCATACCACACATAACGACAATAGGGGCACTTAGACCACACACAACGACAGTAGGGGCACTTATACCACACATAACAATCATGCTCACATAACAACAATAGACGTGTACTATTGTACAATAGGGGGCACCTAAGCAGGTGAATGAATCAATCCATAAATATCCAATCATACTTAATATTACATAGTGATTATTACACAACTTATTAACTATCCAGTAAAACCTAAGGTTACCTTTCGCCGATTGCACGAATTAAGTTAAAAGTTGAAATTATCTTACTGCACTGTTGTAGAGATGTCTGATTTTCATATTCATGTGTATTTGCCACATGGCATTTTACTAAAACATGTATTAGTATGATATATCAACGCTTGGGTGGGTAAAGCACCAGTTAGCAGACTAAGGACCATTCCTAAAATATAAGTAAGACTGATGTTAAATATGATAATGCGACAGCAGCCAGCAACACCCCGGCGATAGCCACACAGTCTACCGTATACTTCGGTCATACTGCGCGCCGTTCTGAAAGAATACGCCCCACCCATACAATACACCACGCGCCAGTCTAAGTTAAGATGCGCCACCCCAAGATAACACGCGCCACTCTTAGTGAAGATGCGCCAACCTAGGATAACACGTGCCACTCTTAGTGAAGACGCGCCAACCTAGGATAACACGCGCCACTCTTAGTGAAGACGCGCCAACCTAGGATAACACGCGCCACTCTTAGTGAAGACCCGCCAACCTAGGGTAACACGCGCCACCCTAAGATAACACGCGCCACTCTTAGTGAAGAGGCGCCACCCTAAGATAACACGCGCCACTCTTAGTGAAGACGCACTACCCTCAGTTAAACAGCGAACACGCGACCTTTAGATACAACGACCCCGCCCCCACCCCTCCGACCCCTGCCCATGAACCTTAGTTACTGATTTAATTATTCCAATTGTCAATAAAATATGTTTAAACTAATTATTCCCTAGCGCCAGTGATTTCACGAGTTACATTGTGAACCCCGTGACAGCGCATCGTACTACAACACGAACTGACAGGACAGCGCCGGTAAATATCACCAAGTATGACAATACAGACCATACGAATACAAATAAACAATTAAAACACATTCACATAAAGAGGTGGGAAGCACCATGCATAAGCTAAGCCACCATCGTATTGCATTGGATCTTAACCCTAATATACTATAAAAACTTTATTTTACATCAAAGTCTATGTTGAATAACCTTTATGCATGCCTTTCCGAAATATTTATTTTACATGGCTAAATATTCCAACAGATTCCGCTGGCCGTAACATAGACGATTGTATAATGAAACAAGCATTCGAGTCAAAAGTTGCCAAGTTACATTTAGTATATATAGCGGTATATATTAAACACCAGTAGAACTGGCAGTAGAATGAAGAAAACACATATGTAGGCTTGGTTATTGCTAAATATAACAATTTATTGTAAAGTCAAAAACAATTCCTTTACAATATGTATTATAATATATTGCGCATGACAGTCAGGCAAGAACAGAAGCAGTCTCGAAGCGCTGAACTGTGCTTACTTACCAGATGCATAGTTTGGGGAAGAAATTTGCCCTTGAGAAAAAGTACAGTGTAAGGTACAGTAAATGCCAGACCACAAATCACTTTATCGCCGAGATAAAGATAAGCTATTATCATGTTGACAACTACACGAATAAAGAACATTGACTTCTCAATGTTTCGTACCCAGCTCGTTCCCGGTTTCTGTTTTTATCTGCGCATGCCTATTTGGGGGTTTTATTGCAATCAAAAGACTTGGTAGCCGTCTAGTCCGGACATAACTGGCAGGTGAAAAGCAGTGAGGCGGCTAGAACTGGATCCCTGGCCGCGAGAGGGCGACTGCGATACGGTCTGCTATTTCAGCAGGCATGAGTCCAGGCGTGACCGCCAAATGGAGCCAGCAGTGCCCCCTAGTCTCGACCTGAAGCCGGATGGAGCCAATGGTCTCACTCTAGGCGTGACCGCCAGGTGGAGCCAGTGGTGCGGTCTAGTCTCACTCTAGACGTGACCGCCAGATGTAGCCAGTGGTGCGGTCTTGTCTCACTCTAGGCGTGACTGCCAGGTGGAGCCAGTGGCGCGGTCTGGGCTCACTCTAGGCGTGACCGCCAGATGGAGCCAGTGGTGCGGTCTGGACTCACTCTAGGCGTGACCGTCAGATGGATCCAGTGATGCGGTCTGGTCTAACTCTAGGCGTGACCGCCAGGTGAAATCATGGGTGTAGTCGGTTCAGAATCTAGGCCTGACCGCCAGATGGATGCGACTTGTTAGCTACTCAGAGTATAACCACCAGACGGAGCCTGTAACTGACATGGAGCTACGCATCAACCGGTGCCAAGTCGTTGGGAGGGGGGGGGGGGGGCGGGGGGCCTGAGGCTCTCCCTGAGTCTGACGAATTGCACATAGTTTTACTCCAAACGGGCACTAAACACCAGACCACTTGGCCCGATGCCCCACCCTTGGCCGTAGTCCCCCCCCCCCACCCTCCCCTCCCCGGGGTCCCTGCGTACACCTGCTGGGGTAGTGAACCAAGGGGTCGGGTGGGTGGGGGAAAGGGAAAGGGAAACAAGGATACAGTGGGAGCACCGGCCGGTTGGTCAAGCTAGAGCTGGACGCCTGTCCACACCTGCCCTCACCCCCACCCTCCCACCACTCCCTGACCAGTCTGCCCCACCCCCCACCCCGCCCCCCCCCCCCACCCACCCCCATCACTCGGGATCATCACCCTCAGGCCCAAAGCGGCGAGAGGATGATAAGTAACAGCTGTCGCATTGACAGCACGGACATCAAGGGGTTGCGGGCAGGCACGGTGGGAGGCCTGGGGGAGGGGGGTTGCGGGCAGGCACGGTGGGAGGCCCGGGGGAGGGGGGTTGCGGGCAGGCACGGTGGGAGGCCTGGGGGAGGGGGGTTGCGGGCAGGCACGGTGGGAGGGCCGGGGGAGGGGGGTTGCGGGCAGGCACGGTGGGAGGCCCGGGGGAGGGGGGTTGCGTGCAGGCACGGTGGGAGGCCCGGGGGCGGGGGGTTGCGGGCAGGCACGGTGGGAGGCCCGGGGGAGGGGGGTTGCGGGCAGGCACGGTGGGAGGCCCGGGGGCGGGGGGTTGCGGGCAGGCGCGGTGGGAGGCCAAGGGGAGGGGGTCTCCGGGCAAGCCCCAGGGAGGGCTTTTAATATGTGGGCTCTCGGTCTAGGCCTCAAGAAGCAGGTCTCATCGAGTAGGCCCTGGGAATAAATAGGGTCTATGGATGCAATGGGGCAGGCCCGGGAGACCCGGGATGCTGTGGGCCAGTCCCAGGATGCTATGGGCAGCACCGGGATGCTATGGGGCAGGCTTGTGATGCTATGCGGCAAGCCCAGGATGCTATGGGACCGACCCGGGATGCTATAGGCCAGACTTGTGATGCTATGGGGCAGGCCCGGGATGCTATGGGGCAGACCCTGAGTGCTATGGGATAGGCCCGGGATGCTATGGGGCAGGCCCGGAGTGCTATGGGGCAGACCCGGAGTGCTATGGGGCAGACCTGTTATGACCTGCTATTGGCCATGCCTGTGATGCTATGGGCCATGCCTGTGATGCTATGGGCCATGCCTGTGATGCTATGGGGCCGGCCTGGGATGCTATGGAGTAGACCTGGGGTAAAGCAATCGGTAAGGATATGGCATATGTTTTTCGCGGTGCTTTGAGACGCGATCTACATCGTTTTTGCCCCAAATAATGATTACATCTCATGACTCGATCAAACCTCGCTACCCCATACATCGGACATGCTATCGGGTTAATGCGCGGTGTAACACACACAGTTCTAGCCTAAGTGACTGGTGCGACATCTGGTGGTACTCCAGCTACCTGGCGGGAGGTTTGTTTCCCGGAAGCACTTGTTGTGCTCAGGGTGAACGAGTTCAACAGGGAAAACAACACTGGACGGAGGCGGCAAAACACCGCACACCACCGACCCACTCTGTGTATCTCACGGAAACCAGGGCGGCAAGATTACTTCCCGTCCATAGTGTCTGATAAATCGGGGTAGTATAGGAAATGGCACTCAAAGGTTAGGTGTTGCTCACGGAAGGGTTCTCAAAGTTTTTTAAAACGGTCGATATGTGTTGCTCCACCAGGGATTATTATTAGGCGAAGTTGTGTGCAACTCCATAACGGTTCCTTGGACACAACGAAATTAAAATGTAAGTACGCTCAAAGAGAAACAGGACGATAATAAAGGGAATACCTCATATAGACGTGACGTAACCGTTGTCGTGGTTACTGGATGCTGTATCGCCATGGCAACAGGCACAAGAGTTAGCATCTTGGCGATAAGAAGTGACTTATCCGATGTAAAAGTTGCCAGATGATGACTTAACCCTAGAAAAAGCGTCGTCATGACCACAAGCCGTGTTGCCATGGTTACCATAAACATAGCGGTTCGTACTTACCCGACATAATGATCGTCATGATTGTCACAATATCTATTCTTTGATGACTTACCCGACGTTAGCGTTGCCATGGCAGCCAGAAGCAGCGCTGTCGCTACTCGGAGGACCTCCCTCATGGCGTCCTGGACAAAGCCAAGGAAACTAGTCATCAAACATGTCACGTCAATCAATCCGACCTGTTATCTCAATCAAAGACTTATGCAATAATATGTCTGATGTAAATGATAAAGATGGAAGACCTTATCCTTATAAATTCCCTAGTTACGTCAGCCGTAGTGGAACGATCCAATAGCTCTGTCAGCCGAAAGGGACCACACCCCATATTTATGTGTTTCCTTAGTGGAACACATTCAACATCTGGTAGCAGAAGGGGAACACACCTATATTTCTGTAAGCCAGAGGGAATGAAATTCATGTCTGTTGGCCTCAGTGGAATACATCCTATATTTTTTTCTGTTAGCCTGAATGGAACACATCCCATACTTCTGTTAGCCTGAATGGAACACATCCCATATTTCTGTTAGCCTGAATGAAACACATCCCATATTTCTGGTAGCCTGAATGGAACATATCCCATACTTCTGTTAGCCTGAATGGAACACATCCCATATTTCTGTTAGCCTGAATGGAACACATTCCATATTTCTGGTAGCCTGAATGGAACATATCCCATACTTCTGTTAGCCTGAATGGAACACAACCCATATTTCTGTTAGCCTGAATGGAACACATCCCATATTTCTGTTAGCCTGAATGGAACATATCCCATATCTATGTTAGCCTGAATGGAACATATCCTATATTTTTGTTAGCCTGAATGGCACACATCCGATCGTTAGCCGAAGAGGAACACATATTTTTGTACCCAAACGACAGACACCCTCACTGTATCCAAAGGACGCCCCACCACACAACATGTTTACACGGCATCCCAGAGATGAAAGCTAAGATTTATTGCAGCTTTGGATACCCGTCATTGTATAGCTTTCATTCATTGTGCATTCCTCCGGCCGCCGCTGGGCTGTGCTTGTCCACATATCACTCACACACTGACACCCCGCTCCCCGTGCCAGCCCTGTGAGCTGCGACCAGCACGCTCTCACGTGCTCCTGACGGGCGGGGAACATCGCAAACGCTCCGTCTAATGTCCAGTTTTATAGACGCCAGATGAGCACCCTTTCAGACAAACGGTCAGATAAACTGCGCCATTTCTCAGTTCGGCACGTACGCCGCCCTTGTGATGCATGGGTTAATGTTTTTAGGTTTCTTTGCACACGCGTGGTCCATGGAAACAGGGCCAAAGAACCACCCAGGACAATGGAAGGATGAAGCGGCCCAACCTACAGCAGTTGCGTCTTCTTCGAGCCTTTTCATAACCAGCGTGTTCCCGTCCCAGCTAATTCTTTGACAACGCCCTATGATCAGCCAAACCTAGCCCTGGTACATGCCTCTCTTACCACGCCCGTAAACGGAGCAAGGGTGAGAGCCATGCCGCTCACCAGGCCTAAACTTTCAACTTGAGCCACCGGTCCGCGATTTCTAATTTTAGGCCTGGTGAGCGGCATGGCTCTCACCCTTGCTCCGTTTACGGGCGTGGTAAGAGAGGCATGTACCAGGGCGAAGCCAAACCCACCCCTTCCAAGCCCCATGCACCCCCCCCCCCCTCCCCCTGCCCATGCCTGCTTTCGCTCATGGCAGGCTATCCGGGCCCAGGAGCAGCCGTAACGTTCTGAGCTGTAGATCAACATAGAACAGCTTTTGGGGTTGTTTTTTTTCGCTTTGTTAATCACCCTGTTTGTGAGGGTTCCTGGTCCGCTTTAGTCAATGGGTGCGCAAAGGCGGCCCCTTGGGACATGTTTTATCCAGTCACAGGTCATTGTAGTCAATGGGTGCGCAGAGGCGGCCCCTGGGACATGTTTTATCCAATCACAGGCCATTGTAGTCAATGGGTGCGCAGAGGCGGCCCCTGGGACATGTTTTATCCAATTACAGGCCATTGTAGTCAATGGGTGCACAGAGGCGGCCCCTGGGACATGTTTCATCCAATCACAGGCCATTGTAGTCCATGGGTGCGCAGAGGCGGCCCCTGGGACATGTTTTATCCAATCACAGGCAATTGTAGTCAATGAGTGCGCAGAGGCGGCACCTGGGACATGTTTCATCCAATCACAGGCCATTGTAGTCAATGGGTGCGCAGAGGCGGCCCCTGGGACATGCTTTATCCAATTACAGGCCATTGTAGTCAATGGGTGCGCAGAGGCGGCCCCTGGGACATGTTTTATCCAAGCACAGGCCATTGTAGTCAATGGGTGCGCAGGGGCGGCCCCTGGGACATGTTTCATCCAATCACAGGCCATTGTAGTCAATTGGTGCGCAGAGACGGCCCTTGGACATGTTTCATCCAATCACAGGCCATTGTAGTCAATAGCTGCGCAGAGGCGGCCCCTGGGACATGTTTCATCCAATCATAGGCCATTGTAGTCAATTGGTGCGCAGAGACGGCCCTTGGACATGTTTCATCCAATCACAGGCCATTGTAGTCAATGGCTGCGCAGAGGCGGCCCCTGGGACATGTTTCATCCATTCACAGGCCATTGTAGTCAATGGGCATCTGTTGTAAGGATGCGGCACCACCGCAAAAGGCAAACTCGCCTAGCAAGAAGCAAACTCCGCCGCACGGTGGCGCCCACCTAGAGGCAAACTCCGCCGCACGGTGGCGCCCAGTAAAAGGCGAACCCCGCCGCACGGTGGCGCCCAGCAAAAGGCAAACTCCGCCGCACGGTGGCGCCCAGCAAAACGCATATTCCGCCGCACGGTGGCGCCCAGCAAAAAGTAAACTCCGCCGCACGGTGGCGCCCAGCAAAAGGCAAACCCCACCGCACGGTGGCGCCCAGCAAAACGCATATTCCGCCGCACGGTGGCGCCAAGCGAAAAGTAAACTCCGCCGCACGGTGGCGCCCAGCTAAAGGCAAACCGCCGCACGGTGGCGCCCAGCAAAAGGCAAACTCGGCCGCACGGTGGCGCCCAACAAAAGGCAAACTCGGCCGCACGCTGGCGCCCAGCAAAAGGCAAACTCGGCCGCACGGTGGCGCCCAGCAAGAGGCAAACTCCGCCACACGGTGGCGCCCAGCAAAAGGCAAACTCCGACACACGGTGGCGCCCAGCTAGAGGCAAACTCCGCCGCACGGTTGCGCCGAGCAAAAGGCAAACTCCGCCGTCCGGTGGCGCCCAGCAAAACGCATATTCCGCCGCACGGTGGCGCCCAGCAAAAAGTAAACTCCGCCGCACGGTGGCGCCCAGCAAAAGGCAAACTTCGCCGCACAGTGGCGCCCAGCTAAAGGCAAACCGCCGCACGGTGGCGCCCAGCAAAAGGCAAACTCGGCCGCACGGTGGCGCCCAACAAAAGGCAAACTCGGCCGCACGGTGGCGCCCAGCAAAAAGTGAACTCCGCCGCACGGTGGCGCCCAGCAAAAGGCAAACTCCACCGCACGGTGGCGCCCAGCAAAACGCATATTCCGCCGCACGGTGGCGCCAAGCAAAAAGTAAACTCCGCCGCACGGTGGCGCCCAGCTAGAGGCAAACTCCGCCGCACGGTGGCGCCCAGCAAAAGGCAAACTCCGCCACACGGTGGCGCCCAGCAAAAGGCAAACTCCGACACACTGTGGCGCCCAGCTAGAGGCAAACTCCGCCGCACAGTGGCGCCCAGCAAAAGGCAAACTCCGCCGTCCGGTGGCGCCCAGCAAAACGCATATTCCGCCGCACGGTGGCGCCCAGCAAAAAGTAAACTCCGCCGCACGGTGGCGCCCAGCAAAAGGCAAACTTCGCCGCACAGTGGCGCCCAGCTAAAGGCAAACCGCCGCACGGTGGCGCCCAGCAAAAGGCAAACTCGGCCGCACGGTGGCGCCCAACAAAAGGCAAACTCGGCCGCACGCTGGCGCCCAGCAAAAGGCAAACTCGGCCGCACGGTGGCGCCCAGCAAAAGGCAAACTCCGCCACACGGTGGGGCCCAGCAAAAGGCAAACTCCGACACACGGTGGCGCCCAGCTAGAGGCAAACTCCGCCGCACGGTTGCGCCGAGCAAAAGGCAAACTCGGCCGCACGGTGGCGCCCAACAAAATGCAAACTCGGCCGCACGGTGGCGCCCAGCATAACGCATATTCCGCGGCACGGTGGCCCCCAGCAAAACGCATATTCCGCCGCACGGTGGCGCCCAACAAAAGGCAAACTCGGCCGCACGGTGGCGCCCAGCAAAAGGCAAACTCGGCCGCACGGTGGCGCCCAACAAAATGAAAACTCGGCCGCACGGTGGCGCCCAGCATAACGCATATTCCGCGGCACGGTGGCCCCTAGCAAAACGCATATTCCGCCGCACGGTGGCGCCGAACAAAAGGCAAACTTCGCCGCAAGGTGGCGCCCAGCCAAAGGCAAACTCCGCCCAGAATGCTGCGCTCTCCCCACTACTGTCCATGACAGGCCATTTGTAACAAAATTAAACGAAGCTAAATCTTTCTCCGGCTCAAAACTTGGCTTCGGGCGCTAAAGCCAGAGATTCTGTAAGAAAAGTTACTTTGAAAATGATGTTAGAAACAACTGGGTTGCCTCTCCTGACGTACAACCGAATATTTGACGAAGGTATTTAGACGAGCTTATTATGCCCGAGGATTCGTTCCTCAGGTCGAGGGACCATTATTTCACATTCTTACATTATCTTCAGAGCCACGATGGCGCACCGACAAAGGTGAGCCAAACGAGCTAGGCCCTTCAATAATGGTGCTCACGTCCTTACGGACCGTTATAGTCAAGTGAGAAGAAACAACTCATCTTTTCTTTTTATAGATGGAAAATGTCCCAATCTGAGTGGGAGGAATCCTGCTCCTGATAGCGAGCGCAAGCGAGCTCTTAAGGTAACATGCATGCGTATTCAAAGTCCATTGCAAGCATAGGCTTAGGACTTTCATTTCGCGTAACAGCCCCCATGAGACGTTTCGGATTCGGAGTAAATATCAGCTGTACATAAATGTATTCAAGCAAAGAGAGGTCAAAGCTTATTATGTCATGTCTTTAATAATAAATCAGCTGCCCCACAAAATTAACGAATAAATTATTCAATGTTAACACTGGATGTATACTTCAAATTAAAGTTAATTTATAAGCGACGGGCTAAATGACAATGTCTGTTGCCAAGCGGAGCGCTCTTGGTGACCGCCCATCGGCTGCTGTCATAGTGAGTAGTTGGGACGTCAAAATGTTATAAACATGACGTCACAATATACTACACATAAATATCCCTGTTGTCCCATCTCTACACATAGATATCCCAGCTGTCCTATCTCTACACATAGATATCCCAGGTGTCGCGTCCCTACACATAGATATCCCAGATGTCCTATCTCTACATATAGATATCCCAGCTGTCCAATCTCTACACATAGATATCCCAGCTGTCCCATCTCTACACATAGATATCCCAGCTGTCCTATCTCTACACATAGATATCCCAGCTGTCCTATCTCTACATATAGATATCCCAGCTGTCCAATCTCTACACATAGATATCCCAGCTATCCCATCTCTACACATAGATATCCCAGCTGTCCCATCTCTACACATATGTATCCCAGCTGTCCCATCTCTACACATATATCCCAGCTGTCTGTTCTCTGCACATAGATATCCCAGCTGTCCCATCTCCACACATAGATATCTCAGCTGACCCATCTCTACACATAGATATCCCAGCTGTCCCATCTCTACACATAGATATCCCAGCTGTCCCATCTCTACACATAGATATCCCAGCTGTCCCATCTCTACACATAGATATCCCAGCTGTCCTATCTCCACACATAGATATCCCAGCTGTCCCATCTCCACACATAGATATCCCAGCTGTCCCATCTCTACACATAGATATCCCAGCTGTCCCATCTCTACACATAGATATCCCAGCTGACCCATCTCTACACATAGATATCCCAGCTGTCCCATCTCTACACATAGATATCCCAGCTGTCCCACCTCTACACACAGATATCCCAGCTGTCTCATCTCTGCACATATTTACCGCTGAAGCATCATGAGTGAATCGCCATTAACTGACTCTACCCTCCCGGTCCTGTACTCTGCCTCCCCACGCGGTATCAAATTACCCTAAACAGACAGAGCTGGCATGCCGAAAAAGAGGTACAGGGAGGTCTGGTGTTATCCAGGGCACGTCTGTCAACCGTTAAAACATCACCATAATTGTTAATGTGGAGCCGACTACACTACATCTATTGTGCATGTGAAAAAGACTCGGAACCGTTAAAATTGTTAAGTAGTCGTTCGGTCGCGTTTCGACACGTTAGACGCGTCGGAACATATGTCCAGTGTTAAAAACATAGAAATTAGAATGTGAAAACCCTCTTGTGAGTAATTGTCTCAGCTAACGAAACCCATGGTTAGGCTGTCTTAACCTCTGTCCGGTCAACCCAAGACTTAAAATCTGTACTAGAATGAGAGCATGCTGTGTGTGACGTCACTTCCGTTCGCTGATGAGAGAAAAATGCCGTGTCTTTCAACTCATGAGATAGAAGGCTACTTGCCCGATAGCACAAACCACATGGGAGTCTGGTCAATTTAACCCCCCAGTGCCGGTAAACTTCTCTCAGTGTAATTTTCTTTCATTCTAGTCCTCGTGCGCCAGTTATGGCTACAGCCGGGTACTTCGCCAATGTTTTGGTTTGATTTACAATGGAAGAATCGTTGATTGGCAGCGCAGTGAACGCGATAAGAGCGTTGCCATGGCAACCAACCACAACCCGGCTTCCGCTCACCCGAGGCGAATCTCATTGTCGCGTCAGATACAGGACTTTATGTGCTCTTTGACTGAAACAACTTTCGTTAGTAGCTACAAATAAAGCATTCTATTATCCGCCGTTTCATCATCGTTTTAGAAAAAAAATTGCTTTTTTGAATAAAACTTTATATGCTGGCTGTTTCGGGCACGCAGGGTGGGGGTGGAGGCGTTACAGAAATAAACATTATCTCTCAGTGGGTCCCCCAGACTGGAAGTGCCACATTCCACGCTGGTCGTTTTAGTTATCTTCAGATTTACTCCCGGGATTTACTACAGGCTAAGCTTGTCGTTAAAAGTGACCTCAGGGTTGATCTATGGCTGACGGGGGCGTAAGAAATATAGTGCATGCCCATTGAGCCCCGACACCCCCCCCCCCCCTCTCCCCTCACCCCCCTCCGCTTCCTTCCAACGCTGTATACCACCATCCATCCCTGGCTCCCTCACCCACGCATCTACCCACCCACACCCACCCCGGCTATAGAATTTCGACCTACCTCGCCTCATCTCTTCATCCATAATCCAACTATTCACCCCTCCCCACCCCTCAATCTCTGACCCCCTACTCTCCACCCCTCACTCTCTGACCCCCCTACTCTCCACCCCTCAATCTCTGACCCCCTACTCTCCACCCCTCACTATCTGACCCCCTACTCTCCACCCCTCACTCTCTGACCCCCCTACTCTCCACCCCTCACTCTCTGACCCCCTACTCTCCACCTCTCACTCTCTGACCCCCTACTCTCTTACCCCCCACTCTCTACCCCTCACTCTCTGACCCCCCTACTCTCCACCCCTCACTCTCTGACCCCCCTACTCTCCACCCCTCACTCTCCGACCCCCTACTCTCCACCCCTCCCTCTCTGACCCCCCTACTCTCCACCCCTCACTCTCTGACCCCCCCTACTCTCCACCCCTCACTCTCTGATCCCCCTACTCTCCACCCCTCACTCTCTGACCCCCCTACTCTCCACTCCTCACTCTCTGACCCCCCTACTCTCTACCCCTCACTCTCTGACCCCCCCCTACTCTCCACCCCTCACTCTCCGACCCCCTACTCTCCACCCCTCACTCTCTGACCCCCCTACTCTCCACCCCTCACTCTCTGACCCCCACTACTCTCCACCCCTCACTCTCCGACACCCTACTCTCCACCCCTCACTCTCTGACCCCCCTACCCTCCACCCCTCATTGCTCCCCACACCCCACCCTTCGATCTCTGCCCTCCTTACTCCCCACCTCTTGGTCTCCGCTCCCCACCCCCCATCTCTTGATCTCAGCCCCCCACCACCCACCCACCAATTCCCCCACCAACAAATCCCCCCACCACTCTCCCCACCACTCTCGCCTACCACTCCACCCACCCCCCACGCCTCACTACTCCCCCACCACTCCATCCCCCATCACTCCCCCCCACAACCCCCCCACCACTCCCCCTCCATCAGCCCCCCTCCCCCCCTCCCAACCACCACTCTCCCACCACTTCCCGACGCGCTATGGCGTGTAACAACAAAACCTGATTCTGTATTATTTCGGCGATTGCTGGTAGCATGACACACCACACCCCGACAACGTGTGCCCAACCCACGTCATGCTTTCGACACCCACTTCCTTTTTCTAAACGCCTCCAGACGTGTGTGGCAGAGGGAAAAATGTAAGTTTTCTTATCAGACCCGGTAAGTGACCATTTTTGTCTGCTCTGCCAGTTGGCGAGACATCGTAGATCATTTAAAGACTATAGGAAACGGCGACTAGGACCAGACGATACGACCAGACGATACGACCAGACGATACGACCAGGCGATACGACCAGACGATACGACCAGACGCCACCAGACGATACGACCAGACGATACGACCAGACGATATCACCAGACGGTACAATCAGACGATACGACCAGACGATACGACCAGACGATACGACCGGACGATATCACCAGACGATATCATCAGACGAAACGACCAGACGATACGACCAGACGTTACGACCAGACGATACGACCAGACGATATCACCAGACGGTGCAATCAGACGATACGACCAGACGATACGACCAGACGATACGACCAGACGATATCACCAGACGGTACAACCAGACGATACGACCAGACGATACGACCAGACGATACGACCAGACGCCACCATACGATACGACCAGACGATACGACCAGACGATACGACCAGACGATATCACCAGACGTTACAATCAGACGATACGACCAGACGATATCACCAGACGATACGACCAGACGATATCACCAGACGATACGATCAGACGATACTATCAGACGATACGACCAGACGATACGATCAGACGATACGACCAGACGATACGACCAGACGATACGACCAGACGATATCACCAGACGATATCACCAGACGTTACAATCAGACGATACGACCAGACGATACGACCAGACGATATCACCAGACGATATCACCAGACGATACGACCAGACGATACGACCAGACGATATCACCAGACGATATCACCAGACGATATCACCAGACGTTACAATCAGACGATACGACCAGACGATACGACCAGACGATACAACCAGATGATACGACCAGACGATACAACCAGACGATACGACCAGACGATACAACCAGACGATACGACCAGACGATACAACCAGACGATACGACCAAACGTTACGACCAGACGATACGACCACACGATACGACCAGACGTTACAACCAGACGTTACAACCAGACGATACGACCAGGCGATACAACCAGACGATACGACCAGACGATACAACCAGACGATACGACCAAACGTTACGACCAGACGATACGACCACACGATACGACCAGACGTTACAACCAGACGTTACAACCAGACGATACGACCAGGCGATACAACCAGACGATACGACCAGACGATACAACCAGACGATACGACCAGACGATACAACCAGACGATACGACCAGACGTTACATCCAGACGATACGACCAGACGATACGACCAGACGATGCGACCAGACGTTGCATCCAGACGATACGACCTGACGATACGACCAGACGTTACAACCAGACGATACGACCAGAAGATAAGACCAGACGTTACAACCAGACGATACAACCAGACGATACAACCAGAAGATATGACCAGACGATACGACCAGACGATACGACCAGACGATACGACCAGACGTTACATCCAGACGATACGACCAGACGATACGACCAGACGATGCGACCAGACGTTGCATCCAGACGATACGACCTGACGATACGACCAGACGTTACAACCAGACGATACGACCAGAAGATAAGACCAGACGTTACAACCAGACGATACAACCAGAAGATATGACCAGACGATACGACCAGACGATACGACCAGACGATACGACCAGACGATATCACCAGAAGCCACCAGACGAAACGACCAGACGATACGACCAGACGATACGACCAGACGATATCACCAGACGTTACAATCAGACGATACGACCAGACGATATCACCAGACGATACGACCAGACGATATCACCAGACGATACGATCAGACGATACTATCAGACGATACGACCAGACGATACGATCAGACGATACGACCAGACGATACGACCAGACGATACGACCAGACGATATCACCAGACGATATCACCAGACGTTACAATCAGACGATACGACCAGACGATACGACCAGACGATATCACCAGACGATATCACCAGACGATACGACCAGACGATACGACCAGACGATATCACCAGACGATATCACCAGACGTTACAATCAGACGATACGACCAGACGATACGACCAGACGATGCAACCAGATGATACGACCAGACGATACAACCAGACGATACGACCAGACGATACAACCAGACGATACGACCAGACGATACAACCAGACGATACGACCAAACGTTACGACCAGACGATACGACCACACGATACGACCAGACGTTACAACCAGACGTTACAACCAGACGATACGACCAGGCGATACAACCAGACGATACGACCAGACGATACAACCAGACGATACGACCAGACGATACAACCAGACAATACGACCAAACGTTACGACCAGACGATACGACCACACGATACGACCAGACGTTACATCCAGACGATACGACCAGACGATACGACCAGACGATGCGACCAGACGTTGCATCCAGACGATACGACCTGACGATACGACCAGACGTTACAACCAGACGATACAACCAGACGATACAACCAGAAGATATGACCAGACGATACGACCAGACGATAAGACCAGACGTTACGACCAGACGTTACAACAAGACGTTACAACCAAACGTTACGACCAGATGACACCAGACGTTACGACCAGACGTTACATCCAGACGATACGACCAGACGATGCGACCAGACGTTACATCCTGACGATACGACCAGACGATATCACCAGACGATATCACCAGACGATACGACCAGAAGATACGACCAGACGATACAACCAGATGATACGACCAGATGATACAACCAGACGATACGACCAGACGTTACGACCAGATGTTACAACCAGACGTTACAACCAGACGATACGACCAGGCGATACAACCAGACGATACGACCAGAAGATACAACCAGACGATACGACCAGACGATACAACCAGACGATACGACCAAACGTTACGACCAGACGATACGACCACACGATACGACCAGACGTTACATCCAGACGATACGACCAGACGATACGACCAGACGATGCGACCAGACGTTGCATCCAGACGATACGACCTGACGATACGACCAGACGTTACAACCAGACGATACGACCAGAAGATAAGACCAGACGTTACAACCAGACGATACAACCAGACGATAAGACCAGACGTTACGACCAGACGTTACAACAAGACGTTACAACCAAACGTTACGACCAGATGACACCAGACGTTACGACCAGACGTTACATCCAGACGATACGACCAGACGATGCGACCAGACGTTACATCCAGACGATACGACCAGACGATACGACCAGACGATGCGACCAGACTTTACATCCAGACGATACGACCAGACGATGCGACCAGACGTTACAACCAGACGATACGACCAGAAGATAAGACCAGACGTGTCAAGCAGACGATACGACCAGACGATACGACCAGACGATACGACCAGACGGTAAGACCAGACGATGACACTAAACACGCAGCTGCACCTGGTAGGGACGCTAAACAGCAGCTGCACCTGGCAGGGACGCTGAACAGCAGCTTCACCTGGCAGGGACGCTGAACAGCTACGGCACCTGGGAGGGGCGCTGAACAGCAGCTGCACCTGGCAGGGACGCTGAACAGCTACGGCACCTGGGAGGGGCGCTGAACAGCTACTGCACCTGGCAGGGACGCTGAACAGCTACTGCACCCGGCAGGGACGCTGAACAGCAGCTGCACCTGGCAGGGACGCTGAACAGCAGCTGCACCTGGCAGGGACGCTGAACAGCTGCTGCACCTGGCAGGACGCTGAACAGCTACTGCACCTGGCAGGGACGCTGAACAGCTACTGCACCTGGCTGGGACGCTGAACAGCTACTGCACTTGGCAGGGACGCTGAACAGCTACTGCACCTGGCAAGGACGTTGAACAGCTACTGCACCTGGCAGGGACGCTGAACAGCAGCTGCACCTGGCAGGGACGCTGAACAGCAGCTGCACCTGGTAGGGACGCTAAACAGCTACTGCACCTGGGAGGGGCGCTAAACAGCAGCTGCACATTGTAGGAACGCTGAACAGCTACTGCACCTGGCAGGGACGCTGAACAGCTACTGCACCTGGCAGGGACGCTGAACAGCTACTGTACCTGGGATAGGCGCTAAACAGCAGCTGCACCTGGTAGGGACGCTGAACAGCAGCCGCACCTGGCAGGGACGCTGAACAGCTACGGCACCTGGCAGGGACGCTGAACAGCTACTGCACCTGGGAGGGGCGCTAAACAGCAACTGCACCTGGTATGGACGCTGAACAGCAGCTGCACCTGGTAGAAACGTTGAACAGCTACTGTTATTAAATTTCTGGAATCCATATATTTGTCTTACCTGTGTATTGCGTCAGTCCAAAAGAGTTTATCCAATATTATCCAAATTAGGGTAATCCAGAAGTCGCCTTGAGAAGGCGGGGGGGGGGGGGTCCAGTCGACGGACTGCCCCACTGTCAGCACGGCGGGTTGAGGTTCACCCTGGACACACCCGACTCCTAGTTTGGGGTGACTAACACGCCCCTAATCCACAGCCGTGACACCCCAACGTTGTGGCACTGAAACAGACAAAGTGTAATAATTAATGGTGTGAAACATGTAATTAATAATTAATGGGGTGAAACATGTAATTAATAATAAATGGTGTGAAACATGCAATTAATAATTAATGGTGTAAAACGTGTAATTAATACTTGGGGTCAGCACTGGATTCCCCTGTTTAATTAAAGCTACTAATACAACAAACAATTGGTATGAATCCCGAATAACTCAGTCGGGAGAGCGGCGGACTCTATTGGCTGCTAGTATGGTTGTGAGTTCAATTCGCGACGGGGCAAGTTGGTTGGAAACGTGGATTTCTCAGGTACTCAGGTACTGTTTCCCGCGAAGCGCAATATCATTTGTACCAAGGCAGCAAGCTTTGGAATATGCTTAACAGGAAAACAAAGTTAGCCAAATCTGTTTTTTTTTATTTTTTAAAAAACGCTGTCAACTTCGGATGTATTCTTGTGTTACTGTAATTCGTGCACATTATGCAACATAACGAACGGGTAAGGTTTAAAGAGATACAATCATGGTTGTTATATTTTCATGGACATATGTACATTTATATCATCAGCTCATTTTATCATTGTCGGTCAATAGCACTTGTGTTAATGCTTATTGTTGACTTTTACATACCAACGTTAAATAAAACTTGATCTTATCTTATATTAGTTTAGCTTGGATAACCTGTTTATTTAACAGTTGGACTGAATGTGATGTGGCTTTTTACGCCGAATTATTGCAGGCTCATCTCTCACCTTGTCACCTTTCCCCTACCCACCCCCAAGTTGAGCTATATTGGAATACTTCACTCATACTGACAAGGAGCTGTCTGGATAACTCACAGATCCTGACAGACATAACCGGATTACCACCTCGTGAATCAGCGAGGGAAATCCTGTACCTCGCAGACCCTGACAGTCAGATGCATCCGGAGACAGGACGCGTATCCCGAGAGAAGATGGACGGCGGATAGATAGATCCGGGTTGTGTGCCGGGGGGGAGGTGGGGGTGGGGGGAGGAGCGACATAGCCTGCCAGGGAGGGAGGGAGTGGTGTGGGGTAGCAGCGACACAGCCTGCCAGTATAGGAGGGGGGGGAGGGAGTGGTGTGGGGTAGCAGCGACATAGACTGCCATTATAGGAGGGAGGGCGGGGGTGGTGTGGGGTAGCAGCGACAAGGCCTGTTAGTATGGGAGGGAGGGGTTGGTGTGGACTAGCAGTACCACAGTGTGCCGGGATGGAGTGGGGAGGGAGGTGGGGGGACGGGAGTAGCAGTGACATATGTGTCCCACCTGTTTCCTCCATAGTCTACGATGAGCCTTTGGGGTTGGCTTGTACCAACGTAAAACTTGAGGCAGGACAAAAACTGCGCAGTTGGTTGGTTCCCCTTGGTGAGGCGGCGGGGAAGTGACTGGCCGGCCACAATATCCACTTTCATAGAATTAACTTACTATGTCTGCTGCATTCTGCGCATACCGGGAGTGGCGACCGTGGGGAACGGTCCGAACACGACGTCAAGTCATGCCTCACGTTAAATGTGGCTTGTTAGAAACCCATGAATCCTGGCAGCACGAACATACTGGGGGGGGGGGGGGGTAGGTACACTATGGTCCTAATTAATGGACATCATGGCGTTAATGAACGGACATAATGGCCTCAATGAACGGACATAATGTTATTGATCTTGACATTAATGAACGGACATCTTGATATTAATGAACGAACATCTTGACATTAATGAACGAACATCTTGACATTAATGAACGGACATCTTGACATTAATTAAATGACATCTTGACATTAATGAACGAACATCTTGACATTAATTAAATGACATCTTGACATTAATGAACGGACATCATGACATTAATTAAAGGACATTGATGAAGATACATCTTATGTTCTAAATAAATTAATGTGATGAAATTAATGAAGGGACGTAAGACATTAATTTATGAATGAGCCTATAGCGGTCTTAATTCACGGACCTGTTAGACATACTACATTTCTATAATAAATACCAAAGATTAACCTCTAAATATATGCAACACAGGGATTTAACACTGATTAACAAAGTTGTGTGACGGCAACCAGAACTTTTTCCGATTTCACCTGGTTAATAAACCCTCTGACGCTCTCTGGACCTGATAGCTCATTACAAGTTGTTAGCCAGCAGCGACCACTTAACCATAGAACGTCGAGCGCACGCGGCTGAGACGTGAAGCAATGCAGTGTTATGATTTACCAAACTCTCCAGCACTGGCCCACCACGCTCGTTAATACTCCAGTGAAATACTGCCGCTCGGGTACCTCGTCCGCGGACGGTGAACAGCAGGTATAATACTGGTGTCCACGCTGGTAGATGATGCCGCTGTAACAATCTCTGGCGACGGGTGGCCCACCTGGAATCCGTCTCAATCCTTGGTACTCGAGCTCCAGAAGGGTGTTAAATCCTGTCCCGGATCTCTTGTCCGACTGGGCGGCGATATGGATCCGTGACTGGTTCTCCGGACTTCCTCCCCGGCTCGCCGCTGTCATTCACGCCGCTCCAGGCAGCCAGTCAGCCCGGGAGCCAGCCAGGACTTCCCATTGGTTACAGACAACGGCAGGCGTGTAAAGACGGTGTGCCCCCTGGCGGCCAGCGCTCGCATCCCCTTTATGACTCCAGGTTCCGGTGACAGGGAGGCCGCCCGCGGGATATTGCTTCCAGACTCACCCAGCCCCCCATCCGGAACAGGACGACGGGGGTGGCGGTGGAGGACGGGGGGGAGGGTAGGGGGGTATGGGGGGTAAGGGGGAGGGGTAATGTTGAGTAGGGAGTGGGGGTAGGGAGGGAGGTAATGAGGGGGACGGGTGGAGGGGGGCAGAGTTGGGAGTGGTCTGGATTTCGAGTCACTCAACATGCACCAGATCCTGAAGTTAAAAAACCGAGGAAATCATCGGTGCAGATAATCCGCGTCTAGTATATCCGACCCGCCCCCCCCCCCCCCCCACTCACGCACGCCCCACCCACGCGCCACGACCTGCCACCACCACTCACCCTCTTCATCCCGTACGGCAACCCCGGGACGGCAACCACCTCACGTCCGTTAAATTCTTTTCTTTTTGACCTCCTTCCTTTCCTCCATTGAATCACCGCTTCTATTATAACCCATCATAGGATGTTACTTCTATTATAACCCATCATAGGATGTTACTTCTATTATAACCATCATAGGATGTTACTTCTATTATACCCCATCATAGGAGGTTACTTCTATTATAACCCATTATAGGATGTTACTGCTATTATAAGCCATCATAGGATGTTACTTCTATTATAACCCATCATAGGATGTTACTTCTATTATAACCCATCATAGGATGTTACTTTTATTATAACCCATCATAGGATGTTACTGCTATTATAAGCCATCATAGGATGTTACTGCTATTATAAGCCATCATAGGATGTTACTTCTATTATACCCCATCATAGGATGTTACTGCTATTATAACCCATCATAGGATGTTACTTCTATTATAACCCATCATAGGATGTTACTTCTATTATAACCCATCATAGGATGTTACTTCTATTATAACCCATCATAGGATGTTACTTCTATTATAACCATCATAGGATGTTATTTTCCATCCTTTCGTCTGAAGCGCCCCTATGTTCTCATTTTTTCCCCTTGCCCCCCTTTATTTGCTTACCGTCCCCCCATCTCTTCCGTTTTTCTTTTTTGTCGTGTCTGTCGCGCGTTTTCTTTGCCAGCGTTCTCGCCATCCCTTTATGCTTTCTGTGGGGGTGCCCCGTCCTTTACAGTCCCCATCCCCCGGTTCGTCATTCACCTCTTTACTTACAGTTCTTTCTTGGTTCTCTACTACTTCATTACATCTTTCTGGGGTTTTTCATGGCATGTTTACACCGTTCTTATCCTTGCAAGGGCTTTCACCCTCCCACGTTACCCCTTACTCCTAGCTCGGGCTTTCACCCTCCCACATTACCCCTTACTCCTAGCTCGGGCTTTCTCCCTCCCACGTTACCCCTTACTCCTAGCTCGGGCTTGCACCCTCCCACGTTACCCCTTACTCCTAGCTCGGGCTTTCTTCCTCCCACGTTACCCCTTACTCCTAGCTCGGGCTTTCACCCTCCCACGTTACCCCTTACTCCTAGCTCGGGCTTTCTCCTTCCCACATTACCCCTTACTCCTAGCTCGGGCTTTCACCCTCCCACGTTACCCCTTACTCCTAGCTCGGGCTTTCTCCCTCCCACGTTACCCCTTACTCCTAGCTCGGGCTTTCTCCCTCCCACATTACCCCTTACTCCTAGCTCGGGCTTTCACCCTCCCACGTTACCCCTTACTCCTAGCTCGGGCTTTCTCCCTCCCACATTACCCCTTACTCCTAGCTCGGGCTTTCACCCTCCCACGTTACCCCTTACTCCTAGCTCGGGCTTTCTCCCTCCCACGTTACCCCTTACTCCTAGCTCGGGCTTTCACCCTCCCACGTTACCCCTTACTCCTAGCTCGGGCTTTCTCCCTCCCACGTTACCCCTTACTCCTAGCTCGGGCTTTCACTCTCCCACGTTACCCCTTACTCCTAGCTCGGGCTTTCTCCCTCCCACGTTACCCCTTACTCCTAGCTCGGATTGGCGATCTCTCCATCCATATATATCTCTCTCCTTTCTCCACATTCGTAAATCGCTTTTGCAGCAGAACAATTTTTCCGAATGTCGAATTTTGTTTACTTTGTTTCGCCACCCCTTACACCTCCTTCTCACTGTGTTCTTTCTTTGTACTCCGCGGTCAGTTTTTATGCATTTTCGTAGTTGCTCGTTGTAGTATTTTTTTCGTAGATCGTTGTAGTATCTTTGCTTTCCTTATAAACTGCTATATATACTCCTGAGGTCACCCCGTGGCCTAGCAGGGAGCACGTGCGGCTATTGTCCAGTGCCCTCTGCTAGAAATTCGGGCGCCACACTCCCAGCGTCAGGATCCGGGTCTGTGCACTTTGTTCAGCATCCTCATTTCTAGTCCGTATCCGGGTGTGTGCACCGCGCTCAGCGTCCTTATTTGCCTCAGGATCCTAGTGTGTGCGTCTCGCTCAGTGTCCTTATTTCTCGTCTGGATCCGGGTGTGTGCGTCTCACTCAGTGTCCTTATTTCTCGTCCGGATCCGGGTCTGTGCACCGCGCTCAGCGTCCTTATTTCCCTCAGGATCCGGGTGTGTGCGTCTCGCTCAGTGTCCTTATTTCTCGTCCGGATCCGGGTGGGTGCACCTCGCTTGGCGTCCTCATTTCTCGTCCGGATCAAGGTCTGTGCACCACGCTCAGAATCTATATTTTGCGTCCGGATCCAGGTCTGGGCACCTCGATCATCGTCCTTATTTCTCGTCCGGATCCGGGTCTGTGCACCGCGCTCAGCATCCTTATTTCTCGTCCGGATCCGGGTCTGTGCACCGAGCTCAACATCCTTATTTCTCGTCCGGATCCGGGTGTGTGCCCCTCGCTCAGCGACCTTAATTCCCTCAGGATCCGGGTCTTGCACCTCGCTCAGAGTCCTTATTTCCCCTCAGGATCCGGGTCTGTGCACCTTTCTCAGCATCTTTATTTCTCGTCCGGATCCGGGTCTGTGCACCTCGCTCAGCGTCCTTATTTTCGTCCCGGATCCGGGTCTGCGCACGTCGCTCAACGGCCTTATTTCACGTCCGCCAGTCGTTGATAAGACCTGGAACGATCAGACTGAAACCGTCCATCCGGAGTTTGCGCACCTTGATAAGACGCCGGAGCGGACTAATCCGTAGAGCCTCCCCCTTCGGCCTCTTCCCTTCGGCCTCTTCCCCTCGCCCCCCCCCCTGCTGCCTCTTCCCCTCCCTCCTCCATTCTCTCCTCTCGCTCTCCCCTTCCGTCCTTCCTTCTTCCCCCTCTTCCTTGCCCTTGTCCCCGGCTTATCGGCAGAATTCTGGATTGCTGAGTCAGTCGGAGGGCCGCCAAGGCAGAAACACGGATCTCCCTGTAGCCACCACGGGAATCGCCGGTCTGCCAAGTTTCAGAACTTGAAATGTGGTACATTTCAGAAGAGTATCTTTGAACGTAGTATAGTCTGAATAGTATGCTGTAACGACATATTAGGAACATTTGCTTCAAATCGAATGGTAAATACGGCATTTGAGAAGTTATTTTGGCTTCACAGCTGTTCGTGAGTTAGAAGCTACGTGACTCATCCATGACATAGTAAATAAGAAGGGAGTCTATACTGATTAATACTCCTTAATTGTATCCTTAATCCTGTATCCTTAATTGTATCTGGAAACCTAAAAATGTATCCACAATGAGTGACCTAAAATCGCAGAGATAATGATCAATAAAGCCTAAACAATGATCAATAAAAAGGGACGTCAAACACTAGGAATCACGCATATAGTACAACCTTGGGGTGGGGGGGGCACTATTATACAAATCTGGTGGGGGGGGGGGGGTTCGCGGGTGCCCATTGATGCATAAAAAAGCGGATATTTATGATGAAAAAGATATCCATATAGAGCGGATATTTTAAAACTTGCGACCGAGGGGGGAGGGGCTCTGAAAATTTGTGTTCATAGAGTGGGCTGCCGCGAAACACATACCCCTGCCAAGCGGATTTTGGCGATAAAACGCAAACGCCCCGACCGAGCGGATTTCGGCGGTGAAAAGGGCCAGTCAATGAGATACGTGAGGCCGACACCCATGCAGAAACAACTCGACGGATCACGCTCAAGGGCTTGGGACGTTATGACGGCCGGAGTCTTACGTTTCCGACTCTGTACTGCTGCTTGCTCTACAATTCACGGCAATTTGGGAAAATGAGGAGACAAAAAAGCAACCGAACAAAGTCTCAAATATAAAGTAACAACTCCTTGATTACCAGAGGAGTGGCTCTTTCAACCAGTCTTCTGGACCTATATATTAATATATGTGTGTGTGACGAAATTAGGCAGGGTGAGCTCCCATCCTTTGCATTCGACTGACTCCGCTAGGGCTCCATTATGTCGCCTACTTCCTCAATGCATTTTGACACTCGCTCGCCAGGGCGGCGCTGCGCAAAATGACCTAAGCCTTATAACACACGGTATCAGGTGATGAAAAGAAAGAGTCCACTCCCAATTCTGACTTTTTAAAGTCAATGATACAAGTATTTTGCTGCATTAAACACATAGAGCTCGTTATTTGTATGTTTTATTCTCGAAAATTACAATTGTTGCAATGAATTACTGCTGATTTGACCGTTTTTCATGAATGTTAAAATTTGTCCCCAGGCGACATCAGCGGCAAAAGCCGAACTTGCGTAGCGCCACCGAGCGGGGAGCTTGGTGGGCTCTTTCTCTGCAGTGCCCCCCTCCCCCCCCCCACCCACCCGGTGTTGGTCGCCATCGTTACAGCGGGTATTGGAAGGTGATACCACAGTTGCTGATATAGTGAAGTATCCATTAGTTGCAGTGACGACACGGCAATATTCGAAACTGTGCAGACATGACCTACACAAATGTAAAGACACCTTGAAAAAGCTGCTTGATCAAAACCGTGGCAAGACAGTATTAGTATTATTTTCCACTAAACAAAAAACACGACCTTTCGACTCTCCATGGCAGACAGTCTACCACCGTGACCTGGCCAACTGAGAAGGTTAGGGGAGGTAGGTTGCGTGTGTGTGTGTGTAAGTCGTAAGGCGTGTGAGAGTCGGGGTATCTTGAGTATGGTTCGCCTCCTAAGACACTTTGTGAACTGCGAGTGGGGAAACGTGATCGCAAGTCAAAATTAAATATTTATTATATGTTTATTGTATCGCATTGCGTTGTCAAAGTATGCATCCGTTGTTTAGGAGTCTGCGGGCGGCTTGGTTTAGCCTTCCAGACATGGGTATTTAGTCTATTTAGCCGTCTTGCTTTGATACCATAACCCTTGCCGAGGCCGGGAACTTCACAAAGCGGGGTGGGTTGTGGCGGGGGTGCACAGATGTTAGTTGGGGGACCCCACCCCTTCCATTTTGGCAACAGCCCCTCCTCCACCCACAAAAAAAGAATTTTCTGACGGAATTTTCCGAAAGTTTCTGAATTTTCTGACGCTTTGTCGCAATCAGTAAACATGCTACTATAAGTAGGTCAGGTATATAGCGAATTGTTATAGTATCTGATCATCAACAAAGGAGGTGAGTCAAACAGTCAGGCAGAGGTTATCAGTCGATGACACAACGCGTGCACGCCAGGTTAAGGGGGGGGGGCCTCGGTTAAGGCAGGACATCCACATATTGGCACCCCTAAAACAAAATTTACATACTGTAACTGCCACAGTCACTGCCCCCTTTCCCGTCAGACAGTAACACCCTTTTAATTACAGTCACAGTCCCACGACCACTGTCGCACTCGAACGCAAGATCCCAGCTGCCACAGGGCGTGCACTGATGTAAGTTTTTAGAGCGATACTCGCCCCCCCCCTCCCCCCCTCCACTCATCCCATCCCCCGTCCTCCACCAATGATGTCCCTAGAAGTAACCGTCCGGAAAATAATTGCGTTTGTTGACTAACAAACATTGTGATAAACATCTGACAAATTACAATACAGCGTCAACGGGAGATATTAAGTAAATACGACAAAATTTCGTGAGTAATATTCTCCCGGGGGAGGGGGGGGGGGCGGGCACTACATATAGTCAGGTGTATACATATGGGCCGCCCAAATGACCCCTTTTTTCGCCTTTTTTCTCTCAATCCCCGAAGCAGAAATCAACAATTTCTCTTGAAGTGCCCATCTAACAGTGACTTTATTCTTCAAAATTGCAGTTCTTTACTATACAGTCTAGTTGATATCGAAATCGTTCAAATAAGGATCCGCCAGACACTTTGTCATAAATGTCAGTCTATTTTAGATGCCTATTTAACCACAAATGTCTGTCAATGTCTATTTTATATGCCTTTTTCTGTAAACAAACTCTGTCAGTGTCCATTTCTTTCTTTCGATGACCACAAAAACGGGCACTTTTCTCTCGCTCTCCAAATCCTCTCTACGGCATAGGCGGCACATCCCCACCACTGTAGTAATGTAGTGCCCCCCACCCCCTATCCGAAATAATCTCTAATAAATATGAAGCCTATTCCATGCATCTATCATAGGCGGAAAGACAACAGTTAGTTTTGAATTGATAACATTCCCAAAACGATGATCATAACCACAACATCCTGGATCAACTGAAAACAGGATATACCACAGAACCGCAGGGAGGATAAACATGCGTCGCCAATGCGGACTCAAGTCCTTGTCGCAAACATTTGGACGCCATTACGGCAAACAACTGCTCGGATATAGGTGTCAAACGCCTTGTCGTAATTGGTAAACATGGCACTATAAATAAGTCGGCTATATGGCGAATGGTTGGCAGTATTTTGTCATCGCCAAGGGGGGTGGGGGGGTCAAACAGTCCACAACACTGGTACACAGACTTTGAGGCGATGGTAAACAACTGTAGTTTTTCTTACATTGACAGCGACAGGCGATACACTAATCACGCAGAGTAGGCGAGGTAAGAACTAGAGTCATACAAGTATTGTGCAATAACCTACTGAAGGCAGGTGCAGTTTGTATCGTTTGATCCCATGGCATCTATGTGTTTTTAGTCCCATGACATCCACGTGTTTGATCCCATGGCATCCACATGTTTGGTCCCATGACATCCACATGTTTGATCCCATGGCATCCACGTGTTTGATCCCATGGCATCCACATTTTTGATCCCACGGTATCCATGTGTTTGGTCTGATGGCATTCACATGTTTGATCCCATAGCATCCACGTGTTTGATCCCATGGCATCTATGTGTTTTTAGTCCCATGACATCCACGTGTTTGATCCCATGACATCCACGGGTTTGATCCCATGGCATCCACGTGTTTGGTCTGATGGCATCCACATGTTTGATCCCATAGCATCCACGTGTTTGATCCCATGGCATCTATGTGTTTTTAGTCCCATGACATCCACGTGTTTGATCCCATGACATCCACGGGTTTGATCCCATGACATCCACGTGTTTGATCCCATGACATCCACGGGTTTGATCCCATGGCATCCACGTGTTTGGTCTGATGGCATCCACATGTTTGATCCCATGGCATCCACGTGTTTGTTCCCATGGCATCCACATGTTTGTGCCCTTATTACAAGTCACTGTCACCTTGTGACCATCACAGTGTAGCTGTCATGAAATCACTGCCACGATCACAATGCCATGATCAGTCACCGTGTTACTGTCACAAGGCCCTGGGAGGGAGAGAGGGAGGGCCCAGGGTCGGCCGCAGGGCCCTGAGAGGGAGAGAGGGAGGGCCCAGGGTCGGCGGCAGGGCCCTGGGAGGGAGAGAGGGAGGTACCAGGGACAGCGGTGGGGCCCAGGGAGGGAGAGAGGGAGGTACCAGGGACAGCGGTGGGGCCCTGGGAGGGAGAGAGGGAGGGCCCAGGGTCGGCGGCAGGGCCCTGGGAGGGAGAGAGGGAGGTACCAGGGTCGGCCGCAGGGCCCTGGGAGGGAGAGAGGGAGGTACCAGGGACAGCGGTGGGGCCCTGGGAGGGAGAGAGGGAGGTACCAGGGACAGCGGTGGGGCCCTGGGAGGGAGAGAGGGAGGGCCCAGGGTCGGCGGCAGGGCCCTGGGAGGGAGAGAGGGAGGTACCAGGGACAGCGGTGGGGCCCTGGGAGGGAGAGAGGGAGGTACCAGGGACAGCGGTGGGGCCCTGGGAGGGAGAGAGGGAGGTACCAGGGACAGCGGTGGGGCCCTGGGAGGGAGAGAGGGAGGGCCCAGGGTCGGCGGCAGGGCCCTGGGAGGGAGAGAGGGAGGTACCAGGGACAGCGGTGGGGCCCTGGGAGGGAGAGAGGGAGGTACCAGGGACAGCGGCAGGGCCCTGGGAGGGAGAGAGGGAGGTACCAGGGACAGCGGTGGGGCCCTGGGAGGGAGAGAGGGAGGGCCCAGGGTCGGCGGCAGGGCCCTGGGAGGGAGAGAGGGAGGTACCAGGGACAGCGGTGGGGCCCTGGGAGGGAGAGAGGGAGGGCCCAGGGTCGGCGGCAGGGCCCTGGGAGGGAGAGAGGGAGGTACCAGGGACAGCGGTGGGGCCCTGGGAGGGAGAGAGGGAGGTACCAGGGACAGCGGTGGGGCCCTGGGAGGGAGAGAGGGAGGGCCCAGGGTCGGCGGCAGGGCCCTGGGAGGGAGAGAGGGAGGTACCAGGGACAGCGGTGGGGCCCTGGGAGGGAGAGAGGGAGGGCCCAGGGTCGGCGGCAGGGCCCTGGGAGGGAGAGAGGGAGGTACCAGGGACAGCGGTGGGGCCCTGGGAGGGAGAGAGGGAGGGCCCAGGGTCGGCCGCAGGGCCCTGGGAGGGAGAGAGGGAGGTACCAGGGACAGCGGTGGGGCCCTGGGAGGGAGAGAGGGAGGGCCCAGGGTCGGCGGCAGGGCCCTGGGAGGGAGAGAGGGAGGTACCAGGGACAGCGGTGGGGCCCTGGGAGGGAGAGAGGGAGGGCCCAGGGTCGGCCGCAGGGCCCTGGGAGGGAGAGAGGGAGGTACCAGGGACAGCGGTGGGGCCCTGGGAGGGAGAGAGGGAGGTAATAGGGACAGCGGTGGGGCCCTGGGAGGGAGAGAGGGAGGGCTCAGGGACAGCGGTGGGGCCCTGGGAGGGAGAGAGGGAGGTACCAGGGACAGCGGTGGGGCCCTGGGAGGGAGAGAGGGAGGTACCAGGGACAGCGGTGGGGCCCTGGGAGGGAGAGAGGGAGGTACCAGGGACAGCGGCAGGGCCCTGGGAGGCAGGGAGGGAGGGCTCAGGGACAGCGGCGGGACCCTGCTGATGGACGTACCTGGTATCGCTGGTGGGTCCGGTAGGTATTCCAGGCGGTGACCTTCCAGGCTTCGGTCCGCGCCACGACTCGGCAGGGCACCACTGTGGCAGGAGGCAAGAGGGCCAGGGACAGCCACACACCGACAGCGGCCCGGGACAGCCACACTATGACAGCGGCTAGGGACAGCCACACAATGACAGCGGCCAGGGACAGCCACACAATGAGATACCAGAGGTCGCCCGCCTCCTCTCTGGCGCCTGCCGCTCGAGCCATGACGTGACGCGGACTCTGGAACACCGGGCTCGCCAGCCGTGGATCATAGGGGAGGTCACAACCGCCGAATATCACCGCTCGCCCTGAGGGGATGAGGGTGGGGGGGGGGAGGGCGTGATCACTGGGAGCGAGCTGGGTGCGATGATCACTCGCGGTTGGGTGAAGGGGTGGAGGGGTGTCCGGGGCGATGATCACTTGGAGTATGGGGGGTGGGGGGTGATGGGGGTCACACTGGATTAGAGGTATTACAGTTGACGGGTGTCGGAGGTGATAATATAAAAGGGATGCGAATTGAGGGGTGTAGGGACGGTGGTGTCGAGAGGTGGGTGGAGGCCCGGGGGTGGAGGCAGGAAGGGGGCGGGGGTAAGAGGGGGGGGGGGGGCGTTGAGAAGGGCTGCACAGGCTCAGCGGTATAAACTAGAGTTGGTAAAGATGATGAGTGGGGTACCGCAGGGCTCACGTTGTCAGATGGTGTCGGGGGGTGGAGGGCTCCAAGTCAGGTTCACGGTGAGTGGGGCTGATGTCCAGGGGGTGGGATTGGGGGTGGTAGGGAGGGCTCAGGGGGTTAGGCTGCTGGATACTTACTCCGCTGATAAGAAGCCGAGACTCACCTCAGATCATGATCATAGAGCCACCCCACTTAGGCCGAGCAAACTATTGTTGTGTTCTACGAGGAATTCGACCGATCAAATAAAAAACGCACATTTCTCAGCCAAGGCCACACAAAATAATAGAATGGGTTAATGTACTAAACAAATTTTTCAAGAATCATGACAGATGTGTTAATATATCTGTTGTTTACAGGTTTGGCACTGCCCCCGAATATAGGAGAATTGTTTGACAAGATGTGGATAAAGAACCAAACTGCGCGATTGTGGAGGTTAGCTTTGTTGTGTCAGCATGAGCCATATTACGCACGACAGTCCAGTAATTGGGGAGGTTTGCTTATTTTCAAATCATTGCCGAATTCCGTATACCACTTAGTACAGAGCTGCCCTCTACTGCCTTCACCAGATGGCGCCACTGTACCATGCGGTTTCTACGGAACTCCGCACCGAAAAGGAAATTCCGATACTCCCCCATTGGAACCAAGTACATGTGATGTGGTTGGTCTTCTCGCACTGTGTTGGCAATCTCAGTGTTCCCCACTCCCTCCACACACTCCGATAGGAGCTGCCTTAGACCTCTGACACAGGGCCCCTGCGCAAATTGGACACGTGTGCCGCAGACTTAAACACAAGTCGCTATGGTCAATCCAGATATTATTGGGATTTTTAAGGAAGCAGCGAAGACAGACTTCGGGAACGGATTTGTTATTCAAATACATTTATTAAAATGTGGCTACAACAGTTACAACACGCCACGATTCGTTCCCACGATTGCAACGTGAGCGCGATTCTTCTCAACGGTTAGAAGAGCGCGATTCGTTCCAACTGTTAAACTATGAGCGCGATTTTTTGAACGGTTACAACGACCGCGATTCGTTCTAACGGTTACAACGAGAACGCGATTTGTTCCAATGGTTACAACGAGAGCGCGATTCGTTCGAACGGTTACAACGAGAGCGCGATTCGTTTCAGCGGTTACAACGTAAGCGCAACTCGTTCCCACGGTTACAACGTGAGCGCGACTCGTTCCAACGGTTACAACGAGAGCGCGATTCGTTCCAACGGTTACAACGTGAGCGCGATTCGTTTCAGCGGTTACAACGTGAGCGCGACTCTTTCCAACGGTTACAACGTGAGCGCGACTCGTTCCAACGGTTACAACGTGAGCGCGACTCGTTTCAACGGTTACAACGTGAGCGCGACTCGTTTCAACTGTTACAACGTGAGCGCGATTCGTTCCAACGGTTACAGCGTGAGCGCGACTCGTTCCAACGGTTACAACGTGAGCGAGACTCGTTCCAACGGTTACAACGTGAGCGCGACTCGTTCCAACGGTTACAGCGTGAGCGCGACTCGTTCCAACGGTTACAACGTGAGCGGGACTCGTTCCAACGGTTACAACGTGAGCGCGACTCGTTCCAACGGTTACAACGTGAGCGCAACTCGTTCCAACGGTTACAACGTGAGCGCGACTCGTTTCAACGGTTACAACGTGAGGGCGATTCGTTTCAACGGTTACAACGTGAGCGCGACTCGTTTCAGCGGTTACAACGTGAGCGAGACTCGTTCCAACGGTTACAACGGGAGCGCGACTCGTTCCAACGGTTAAAACGTGAGCGCGACTCGTTCCAACGGTTACAACGTGAGCGAGACTCGTTCCAACGGTTACAACGTGAGCGCGAATCGTTTCAACGGTTACAACGTTAGGGCGACTCGTCCAACGGTTACAACGTGAGCGCGACTCGTTTCAACGGTTACAACGTGCGGGCGACTCGTTCCAACGGTTACAACGGTTACAACGTGAGCGCGACTCGTTCCAACGGTTACAGCGTGAGCGCGACTCGTTCCAACGTTTACCACGTGAGCGACACTCGTTCCAACGGTTACAATGTGAGCGCGACTCGTTTCAACGGTTACAACGTGAGGGCGATTCGTTTCAACGGTTACAACGTGAGCGCGATTCGTTCCAACGGTTACAACGTGAGCGCGACTCGTTTCAACGGTTACAACGTGAAGGCGATTCGTTCCAGCGGTTACAACGTGAGCGCGACTCGTTCCAACTGTTACAACGTAAGCGCGACTCGTTTCAACGGTTACAACGTGAGGGCGATTCGTTCCAACGGTTACAACGTGCGCTGGACTCGTTCCAACAGTTACATCGTGAGCGCGACTCGTTCCAACGGTTACAACGTGAGCGCGACTCGCTCCAACGGTTACAGCGTGAGCGCGACTCGTTCCAACGTTTACAACGTGAGCGAGACTCGTTCCAACGGTTACAACGTGAGCGCGACTCGTTTCAACGGTTACAACGTGAGGGCGATTCGTTCCAACGGTTACAACGTGCGCGCGACTCGTTTCAACGGTTACAACGTGAAGGCGATTCGTTCCAGCGGTTACAGCGTGAGCGAGACTCGTTCCAACGGTTACAACGTGAGCGCGACTCGTTTCAACGGTTACAACGTGAGGGCGATTCGTTCCAACGGTTACAACGTGAGCTGGACTCGTTCCAACAGTTACATCGTGAGCGCGTCTCGTTCCAACGGTTGCAACGTGAGGGCGATTCGTTCCAACGGTTACAACGTGAGCGCGACTCGTTTCAACGGTTACAACGTGAAGGCGATTCGTTCCAGCGGTTACAACGTGAGGGCGATTCGTTCCAACGGTTACAACGTGAGCGCGATTCGTTCCAACGGTTACAACGTGAGGGCGATTCGTTCTAACGGTTACAACGTGAGCTGGACTCGTTCCAACAGTTACATCGTGAGCGCGACTCGTTCCAACGGTTACAACGTGAGCGCGACTCGCTCCAACGGTTACAACGTGAGCGCGACTCGTTCCAACGGTTACAACGTGAGCGCGACTCGTTTCAACGGTTACAACGTGAGGGAGATTCTTTCCAACGGTTACAACGTGAACGCAACTCGTTTCAGCGGTTACAACGTGAGGGCGATTCGTTCCAACGGTTACAACGTGAGCGCGACTCGTTTCAACGGTTACAACGTGAGGGCGATTCTTTCCAACGGTTACAACGTGAACGCAACTCGTTTCAGCGGTTACAACGTGAGGGCGATTCGTTCCAACGGTTACAACGTGATCGCGACTCGTTCCAACGGTTACAACGTGAGGGCGATTCATTCTAACGGTTACAACGTGAACGCAACTCATTTCAGCGGTTACAACGTGAGCGCGATTCGTTCCAACGGTTACAGCGTGAGCGCGACTCGTTCCAACGGTTACAACGTGAGCGAGACTCGTTCCAACGGTTACAACGTGAGCGCGACTCGTTCCAACGGTTACAGCGTGAGCGCGACTCGTTCCAACGGTTACAACGTGAGCGGGACTCGTTCCAACGGTTACAACGTGAGCGCGACTCGTTCCAACGGTTACAACGTGAGCGCAACTCGTTCCAACGGTTACAACGTGAGCGCGACTCGTTTCAACGGTTACAACGTGAGGGCGATTCGTTTCAACGGTTACAACGTGAGCGCGACTCGTTTCAGCGGTTACAACGTGAGCGAGACTCGTTCCAACGATTACAACGGGAGCACGACTCGTTCCAACGGTTACAACGTGAGCGCGACTCGTTCCAACGGTTACAACGTGAGCGAGACTCGTTCCAACGGTTACAACGTGAGCGAGACTCGTTTCAACGATTACAACGTTAGGGCGACTCGTCCAACGGTTACAACGTGAGCGCGACTCGTTCCAACGGTTACAACGTGAGCGCGACTCGTTTCAACGGTTACAACGTGCGGGCGACTCGTTTCAACGGTTACAACGGTTACAACGTGAGCGCGACTCGTTCCAACGGTTACAGCGTGAGCGCGGCTCGTTCCAACGTTTACAACGTGAGCGAGACTCGTTCCAACGTGAGCGCGACTCGTTTCAACGGTTACAACGTGAGGGCGATTCGTTTCAACGGTTACAACGTGAGGGCGATTCGTTCCAACGGTTACAACGTGAGCGCGACTCGTTCCAACGGTTACAACGTGAGGGCGATTCGTTCTAACGGTTACAACGTGAACGCAACTCATTTCAACGGTTACAACGTGAGGGCGATTCGTTCCAACGGTTACAACGTGAGCGCGACTCGTTCCAACGGTTACAACGTGAGGGCGATTCGTTCTAACGGTTACAACGTGAACGCAACTCATTTCAACGGTTACAACGTGAGGGCGATTCGTTCCAACGGTTACAACGTGAGCGCGACTCGTTCCAACGGTTACAACGTGAGGGCGATTCGTTCTAACGGTTACAACGTGAACGCAACTCATTTCAACGGTTACAACGTGAGGGCGATTCGTTCCAACGGTTACAACGTGAGCGCGACTCGTTCCAACGGTTACAACGTGAGGGCGATTCGTTCTAACGGTTACAACGTGAACGCAACTCATTTCAACGGTTACAACATGAACGCAACTCATTTCAACGGTTACAACATGAACGCGACTCGTTCCAACGGTTACAACGCGAACCAAGTCGATTGTTTCAGTGGTTTATTTATCTGACGGTTGTATTCAGGTCTCCCAAACTGAGAAGTCGGGAAGTTTACACTGCGAAAGGGAACACTTCCATCAGCTTTCTCTCTTCCTCACAGTGGAAGAAAATAAATAAATTAAGAAACTTGGACATCAAAAACAATGTAATTGCACTTAGGACACATTTTACGTCATAGCAGCTCGTTCTGATGTTCAATATTACAAACCACTGGACGTTATGATTGTGATTGACTGCTTCAAACAGCTGTACATTATGACCGCTGGTATTTTGCAATTAGAAGCACAGTTGGATTTGTTATATATTACAAATAACGGTATATTTAGACTGTTATGTGTACAGACAACCGTACACTATGACTGTTGATATATATTACGCACAACTGTACATTCTGATTTACTATGTTACAAACGCAACCATCATCGCTGTTGTCATAGATATAATACATAAACATTTCTACTTCATACATTTGTATTTGCGGCAAAACCGACAGGTTATCGCCGCGTATCTCATTGAATACCCCCCATCCCCCATCCCTACCCCTCGCCAACCGTAATGCATAATATACATAAGAAATACATATCAGGGATTACCACACAAGTGGAAAATTCATCAAAGTTTCATTTCAAATAAATAGGCCTACTAATAGTTCACAAATACAAGTTCCATACTGGATCAATTCATTTGGACAAACAGACACATAAATTTTACATTTTAGATCAAATTTTTAATTTTAAAAGACGGATTACAACGGTTCTATATTGTGTATTCACCGCCAGGAATCGCACATGGACGAAACAAACAAATTCTACTTTACTACTGCATTGTCCCAAACAAACATTGAACGACTTAGTCAACCAGCGGGGATGAACAGCCAACCGACCACGTGTTTATAAGTCCGACCACATCTTCTTAAGTCCGACCACATGTTTGTAAGTCAGACCACGTGTTTATAATTCCGACCTCGTGTTTGCAAGTGCGACCACGTGTTTATAAGTCGACCACGTGTTTATAAGGCTGACCACGTGTTTACAAGTCCTACCACGTGTTTGAAAGTCGACCACGTGTTCCTAAGTCCGACCATGTGTTCATTAGTCCGACCACGTGTTTATAAATCTGACGAAGTGTTTATACATCAACAACGTGTTCATAAGTCCGACCACGTGTTTATCAGTCAACCACGTGTTTATCAGTCAACCACGTGTTTATAAGTACCCTCACTAGAGAGAAGCCATCGCAATAATGTAATCCACGTCACATGTCCATGTTATCGGTCAGGTAATTCCTGAATACCCTGCAAATAATGATAACCAAATTCCTCTTTTTGCAAAACGTGTTTATACAGGTGGGCTGAGAAAGTCTAGAGCCTTGGGGCAGAGCGGAAATCAAGTGATAGGACGACTATATAATATTATCACTAAACTTCCCAAAACACCGTGACTAGATTTAGACGCCGGCCGATCTCTACACTATAGAGGGAGCCACTAGGTCGAGTCGGGAAGGTGCTGCCCGACCTCGCACTTCACTTTCAATTTGGGACACATCACTAAGTACCGCTAAATACAAAGCCATCAATGTCACTGTTATCAGGCCCCGGGGGTCCACTAAGCAAACCAAAACTGTAGAGAAAACACAAAGAATGGACGAATAAATTATTGTTTTAGGCACGTTCGGTTCGCTAAATAGGCCTGAGGAACCAAACCAAACCATAACCTTCGATTCCGATGCGCGGAACTAATCGACAGGGTTGCGAAAAGCTGCATTTGAGACCGCGAGGCCGTAATGTTGCCACCAGTAACAACAATTTGGGAACAACACAATAAATTCCCGGCCCAAAATAAGTTACTAAAAAGTATTTTCTATCGATATGTTGCACTTTCTTTCGCCGAAAAGGCACTAGAGAGGAGGCGATACCGCTTTTTATTGATAGGCAACATAGGCTAGACTCCTGTGCCTGTCTCAGCCGTCTATTCCTCGTGTTGTGCGCTCCCTCCCGGTAATGAAAATAATAATACCACGAACACAGGAGATGGGGTGAAATATGTAAACATACTGCAACAGAACTGAGCCACAAACACCCGGACCGGTGAAGCTGAGCCACAAACACCCGGACCGGTGAAGCTGCGATCCTACAACTGAGCACCTCAGAGACCCTACGCACCTTAATGCCGAGCAGACAATCCGAGGACCGGCAGATATGTTCTCAGCAAACGTACTTCCAGAAACAGAAAAAATCCAAAGTTTAAGTTGACATCACCTTTGACTATAAAGAGTACGGTCAGGAACTGGAGAGGTTATGAGGAATAAGTATTTTCCTTGCGAAAGTCACGACAATATTGATTAACGCTAACCCCGGGGATAGTTTCTACGAGTGGCTACGGGCTCGTATATCTGCCGTGGACATGTAATGCTAACGACTGCACCTTACTTCATGCGCAAAGGTATCATACAGTCACCTTTTTATTCTGGACGATATTATTCAAATTAATGGTCACAATGTATGCGTGAGTATTGCACCATTTGCCTCTTTTCTGGCCTTGTTTAACTTTACATGTCATGAGCCAAAATAAGGAGATTTGCGTGAGGCGGTCTCTTGGGTTACGTACTGTAAGTTGTAGGTTACTGTAGCAATGTCCGCGACCAGATTTATGACCAGCACTGCAATAATCTCCATTTATTAGACCAGTATTCCACACTGTGACAATCCCTATAGCCACATATTAGACCAGTATTCCACACTGTGACAATCCCTATAGCCACATATTAGACCAGTATCCCACACTGTGACAATCCCTATAGCCACATATTAGACCAGTATCCCACACTGTGACAATCCCTATAGCCACATATTAGACCAGTATCCCACACTGTGACAATCCCTATAGCCACATATTAGACCAGTATCCCACACTGTGACAATCCCTATAGCCACATATTAGACCAGTATCCCACACTGTGACAATCCCTATAGCCACATATTAGACCAGTATCCCACACTGTGACAATCCCTATAGCCACATATTAGACCAGTATCCCACACTGTGACAATCCCTATAGCCACATATTAGACCAGTATTCCACACTGTGACAATCCCTATAGCCACATATTAGACCAGTATCCCACACTGTGACAATCCCTATAGCCACATATTAGACCAGTATCCCACACTGTGACAATCCCTATAGCCACATATTAGACCAGTATCCCACACTGTGACAATCCCTATAGCCACATATTAGACCAGTATCCCACACTGTGACAATCCCTATAGCCACATATTAGACCAGTATCCCACACTGTGACAATCCCTATAGCCACATATTAGACCAGTATCCCACACTGTGACAATCCCTATAGCCACATATTAGACCAGTATCCCACACTGTGACAATCCCTATAGCCACATATTAGACCAGTATCCCACACTGTGACAATCCCTATAGCCACATATTAGACCAGTATTCCACACTGTGACAATCCCTATAGCCACATATTAGACCAGTATTCCACACTGTGACAATCCCTATAGCCACATATTAGACCAGTATCCCACACTGTGACAATCCCTATAGCCACATATTAGACCAGTATCCCACACTGTGACAATCCCTATAGCCACATATTAGACCAGTATCCCACACTGTGACAATCCCTATAGCCACATATTAGACCAGTATCCCACACTGTGACAATCCCTATAGCCACATATTAGACCAGTATCCCACACTGTGACAATCCTCATAGCCACATATCAGACCAGTATCCTACACTGTGACAATCCCTATAGCCACATATCAGACCAGTATCCCACACTGTGACAATCCTCATAGCCACATATCAGACCAGTATTCCACACTGTAACAATTCCTATAGCCTCATATTAGACCAATACTGTCTAGGTACGAGGTGGTCAGGGTACGCAAGGTACAAACTGGTCGGAAGACAATTCGTTTCGGTTTTGCATCCGAAGGTCGGAAGGCACGTCGTATCTCCAAGTAGGAGATCGTCAGGAAAAATAACCTTCAAACGGTGAAGTACGAGCCGGTCAGAGGACGCTTCGTTTCAGTTAGGTTCGAGGCTAGCCCTGTATGAATTGGTTCGAAGACACTTCGTTTCAGTTCAGTACGAGATGGCCAATATCCTCTTCGTAACAGCATGTACAGAAGACACTTCACATCGGCCGGGTACGAGCTGGTCAGAAGACACTTCACATCGGCCGGGTACGAGCTGGTCAGAAGACACTTCACATCGGCCGGGTACGAGCTGGTCAGAAGACACTTCACATCGGCCGGGTACGAGCTGGTCAGAAGACACATTGTTTCAGCTGCGTACGGGAAGGTCGAAAGGACTGGGTACGATGTGGTCCAAGGACAAATCCAAAATCCACGTCGCCCCGCGGTGAACCGCACTCGTTGACCCCGCCGTCATCATCTGTTCCCGCGAGGTTGTGGCTTCCAGATGACACTGGCATCGTCTCGGATCTCCCCCTCGTCCCCAGGCGGCGCCACCCCCCTCAGGCCGGGGGCCAGCCCCGCCTCCACTACCCCCACCCCCTCCCCAGGCCCGCCCGGCACGTGGCGCGCCGCGGCGTCACCCACAATCCGCGGCCGTCGCGTCACCCCCTGGTCCGGTCCGTGGGGACCCATACCCGCCGCCCCGACCCCCGCCGCCCCGCCGCCCCCGCCGCCGCGCCCCCCCACCCCCCCATTGGCTCCAGAGAGGACCGGGACTCCGACACGCTGCTTGACGACCGGGGGGTCGGGGAGGACTTGGGGGTGGAGGTCTCCACCCGCGTGGCGAACGACATGCCGGGGCGGAGGCGGGGAGTCAGGGTGCCCTGGGGGGTGGACAGCGCAGAGTGCTCGCCCGCCGCCAGGGGGTTGCGGCTGATGACTAGGTTGACCTCGTAACCTGACCTAGCTATCATGGGCACCACCTGGTGGCAGTCCATGTCCTTGGTGCGTACGCCGTTCACCTGGAACCAGACAGGACACGGCATCGGTCAATTGGAGTTGGAAATTTGCTCTTTATTGAACAATATTTAATAAAAAAAAACATAAATATTCATAACATAATTAGTATTATAATAATATAATTTAATAATTAAAATAATAATGTAATATAATAATTAAAATAATCGTACAATAAAAAAATAACAAAATATAATAATTAAAATAATAATGTAATATAATAATTAAAATAATAGTAAAATAAAATAACCCGATTAACCATAATTAATAAAAAACAATCATTCAACTTTAGGACACAGGCACTTAATACCAACAATAATTGGCCCCCTCTCCCAGTCTGGCCAGCCTACCTGCAGCAACCTGTCGTAGGGCCGCAGCTGGCCTTGTACCTCGGCGGGGCCCCCGGGCTGGGTGGCGCTGATGTAGACCCCCTTCTCGTAGACCCCGTCAGACAGACCGAAGCCGAAGCTCTCGCTGAGGCTAGCGCGCTGAAGCGTCACTTTGAGCATTTCAACCGGCGTCGGTGTGAAGATGTTCTGCAGTTGTTCCTCCACCTCCCGCAAGTGCATGTCCGCTGTCATGACAGGGCCCTTCCCGGCATCCTCCGCGCGCTCCAGACTGCTCTTATCGCGCAGACTTCCGGTCCGCGCCACGGCGGCGGCCGACGCTGATCCGGGTCGGGGGAGGGATGCCGAGTGCAGTCTGGGCAGGGAGGAGGAGGCGGGGGGGAGGCCGCCACCCCCCGGCGGCACGCCCCGCCCCTCGTAACCCCCGCCGCGTCCGGGCGCACTGGCGTGGGAGGCCATGGAGTTAGTCCGGCAGCTCGGCAGACCGGCCGAAAATCCCGCTCCGGATTCAGGTCCGGATCCGGAGCCAGATCCCGACACCAAGCGATCCAGTCGGTCGCTAGGCGACAGCGACGGACCCGGTTGCCGTTGCGCATGCGCGCCGCGATCCGAAGACCCGGAAGTGAGGTCATCATCGTCGTCGTCATCGGCGCCCTCGGGGAGCTGGTCGAGCTCGTCGAGACGTCGCGACCACTCGTCCGTGCTGGAGGAGACGCTGGGAGGGACGCTGAGCGACGGCGACTGGGCGCCCCACCGCTCCTCGGCAAGGTCAAGGACGTCGTCAAGGTCGCAGTAGGTGGGTCCGCCCGGGGGTCCCGCGCAGAGCGCACCCTCCTCCTGCATACTCTGGGTGCCAGAGCTGCCGGAGCCTGAAAGCCAAAGGGGGACACACACACAGATATTTAACAGGGGTTCTGTCTGTTCGTCGTGCATTCCTCGCGACATATAATAAGGGTTAAAATATGCACTTCAGCATTCTAAAACCGCGGCGACACACATCTATATATACATAGTTGCAGCAAAACAGTGTCAGAACTGTCGAAAAACCACCCCCCCGCACTCACTCTCCCCCCAACCCCAAACCTCACCCTCCCCGTTCATCCCCACCCGGCCTCTTGCCCACCTCCTCCCGCCCCACCTCCCCACCTCCCCCCGCCCCACCTCCCCCTCCCCCGCCTCACCTTCCCCATGGCGGTCCAGCGGGGTAGCACGCCGCCTGGCCGTATTGCTGTCCAGCCCCGAGCTATCCCATGACTCGAGGGCGCTGTCCACGCTCTGCAAGTAGCCACAGCGGAGGCTGATTACCGAAAACACGCCACACCATACCTGCCGACCTGGCCGCAGTCACGCGACCCCGCCACACGTCACGTTTACACGTCACGTTTACACGCTAAATCCACGCGTCACAGTCTTCGCATAGATTCGCCACGTACATTAGCAAACCATTCAGATCTCTTCATTCAGAGAACATCAGTTTTTCTTATCAATAAACAAACATAATGTGATCCTCTCGTTACTGACTTGTTGACATGTTTGCTGTACGATTAGAGATTGTACGATTAATTGAATAAATACAAACTGATCACTGAACAAAGTAGCCACAACGCTATGAAAATGTGCCAAGAGACTAGGCAAATATACGATCAGGAATTAACGGTTTACATAACAAATGATACCCACAGAGATGATCAAAGTATTTATTTATTTATTACCTATGGCAGTGGCGTGTTGAGAAAGGGACTCGAGCTTAACACAACAGATATAGGGGTCTGGATGGGGCGGGGGGGGGGGGGGTGTCCAGTGTCGATTTTTCCAAATTCTCAGCGTCGAATGTCAATATTTTTACGACGTTTCGTGTCGCTTTTTCTAAAATGCCTCTGTGTCGAAATTGGCAGTGGAACGTCGATTTTTTCTAAATATGCATGCGTCGGGTGTCGCCATTAACCCGTTCCAGACCCCTAGACATGGTCTCGCTAGTAACTTACATCATGTGACTTCCCGCAAACGCCATTTGCATTCCCTGAAACAATAACATCGTTCCAGTACCACGTGGTCAGATTGTAAACAATGGCTTCATGACGTCACATCAAACACCATAGTGACGTCACATCACAAGTACACCTGTACAGCCACGTCCATGTGACCTATATCTGCGTGTCCCTTGACCTCGTTGTCAGGCGTCGCTATCCTCACAGTGGACGTAAAGAGGCTCCGACATGGTTATACACCGATACAGAGAAAGCCAGCAACTACCGGGTTATTCCGTAGAACGCGACCCAAGCGATTCCATCGACACGGGCTAAACACAGAATGATGTCACTCATCAACGTTGTACTTTACGGACCCCCACCGACAACCCCCATTAATCAAGACTCACTTCCAACCAGAAGTATTGCGACATATCTCCCGAGGTTTGTCGATGTTGATAGAACTGCGGTTGCGTTTTACAGACAAGGCATCGTTCTGTTTTGCTGCAACTATTATATAACGCATATATCGGATAGTATTTTGCTGGGCCGCAAAAAAACAACCAATAGAGCAGGATACACCCACATAACCGTGTCAGTATTGGTATATTTTGTTCATACATTTAGTAGGCAAACGGTTAAACCGTCGACGACTAAACTGACGGTACAGTGACTAATTAAACTCATCGATAATGTGCGCATGCGCATTACACTATAAAAGAAGACAACCACAGTGACAACACGGCAGTCTTTGTCCCATATTTACGCCACTTACATAACATTCCACAGCGACATATACGGAGTGAACTTACTTTGATTGGCCGGACGCGACACTTTCAAGGTGACCTTGTCGGTGGCGTTTTGCAGGAGTTGGATGGCGTCCGGTAGGGGGCGCCCTCGCAGACTCTGGCCGTTGATGGCCAGGATCCGATCCCCCATGTGGAGAGCGCCAGTCCTGAAACCACGTGACCAGATCATGTCACGTGACAGCCACCTCTAGTCTCACAGCCGCTCAAACAACTATCATAACTTTTTTTTTTGTTTTTTTTTCAGAAATTTACGTTTCTAATGTTGTTATTATTCATTCTTTATTACATTATAAATACATACTTTGTCACGTCTATCTTCATTTAAAAAAAAAGCAAACGGGCGCAAGGTGCTGACAATGTGCACAAGAATATTCCTACACAGAGATTTACCAGTCTAACAAAACGTGTCTTGAAGAATTCCTTGTAAGCTTATTTATTTGTGCAGTGTATTTTTAATTGTACAGTCCTAACTGATTCATTGCCATATGAGGACTCGTTTCAATTTAAACAAGTTTTTCATGGAAAAATGTGGCATCAGCCAAGGAATAAAGGAGCTGGTGACGTTAACAAACAGGGAGGGTCCCAGATAAAGCCAGAGATATGATACTATACGTCCAGCGAGCGACTGGTCAGCCTCTGTTTGACGGGCTGACGGGACTCACTTCTCGGCCAGACCGCCCTCAGCCAGACCCGAGATGAAGATGGGATCGAAGAGCTCGTCCGTGCCGGAGATGGTGATCCCGAGGGGGCCGCCGAACTTGGGCAGCTCCACCGTGTAGGTGATAGTGGTGCTGGGGTCAGGCTCGTCTGGAACAGATCCAGGAGACTTGTCACGCCAAACAGCCAACGAGTTGGTGAACACAGACAATGTGTTTGGTTGGGACGAAGGTCATGGTGGCAAAGGTCATGGTGGCGAAGGTCATGGTGCAAGACGTCATGGTGCCAGACGTCATGGGGCCAAACGTGATGTCATACGACATGGTGCCAGACGTCATGATGCCAGACGTCATGATGCCAGTAGTCATGATGCCAGACGTCGTAGTTTCATACGTCATGGTGTAACACGTCATGGTGTTACACGTCATGGCGTTACACGTCACGGCGTTACACGTCATGGCGTAACACGTGAAGGTGCCACACGTCATGGTGTAACACGTCATGGTGTAACACGCCATAGTGCCACACGGCATGGTTACACGTCATGGTGCCACACGGCATGGTTACACGTCATTGTGTTACACGTCATTGGGCAACACGTCATGGTGTTACACGTCATGGTGCAACACGTCATGGTGGTACACGTCATGGTGGTACACGTCATGGTGGTACACGTCATGGTGTTACACGTCATGTTACACGTCATGGTGTTACACGTCATGTTACACGTCATGGTGTTACACGTCATTGTGCCACACGTCATGGTGTTACACGTCATTGTGTTACACGTCATGGTGCCACACGTCATGGCGTTACACGTCATGGTGCCACACGTCATGGTGTTACACGTCATTGTGTTACACGTCATGGTGCCACACGTCATGGCGTTACACGTCATGGCGTTACACGTCATGGCGTAACACGTCATGGTGCCACACGTCATGGCGTTACACGTCATGGCGTAACACGTCAAGGTGCCACACGTCATGGTGTTACACGTTATGGTGTAACACGCCATGGTGCCACACGGCATGGTTACACGTCATGGTGCCACACGGTATGGTTACACGTCATGTGCCACACGTCATTGTGTTACACGTCATTGGGCAACACGTCATGGTGTTACACGTCATGGTGGTACACGTCATGGTGGTACACGTCATGGTGTTACACGTCACGGTGCCACACGTCATGGTGTTACACGTCATGGTGCCACACGTCATGGTGTTACACGTCATTGTGTTACACGTCATGGTGTTACACGTCATGGCTCCACCTCATGGTATTACCCAGAAATGGCAATTACGCTATTGAGGTGTATATATTACGCTACTGATCACACATGACACAGCAATGCACTTATATCAGATAAATTCAAATTTCCCTTGCAGACAACAACACCATAATGTACTTTTAGACTGTAGTATGATATCACGTGACTTACCTGCGAAAGTTTCGTCCTTTTTGATCTTGAGTTTGACGATGTCCTCCGAGTTCTGTAAAACCTGAGCAGCGTCCTCTAGTGAGCAGTTGTCCATTCGCACGTTGTCAATGGCAACCAGTCGATCCCCGGGCTGAATGCAGCCAGTCCTGTAACCACCATATACAGGGTCACACATGGTTACCTGTACGCCACTCACGTGGTTACCTGTACGCCACAGTCACGTGATTACATGTACGTTACGGTCACGTGGTTACATGTACGTTACGGTCACGTGGTTACCTGTACGCCAGTCACGTGGTTACATGTACGCTAGTCACGTGGTTACCTGTATGCCACACCAGTCACGTGGTTACATCTACGCCACGGTCACGTGGTTACCTGTACGCCACACCAGTCACGTGGTTACCTGTACGCCACAGTCACATGATTACATGTACGTTACGGTCACGTGGTTACATGTACGTTACGGTCACGTGGTTACCTGTACGCCAGTCACGTGGTTACATGTACGCTAGTCACGAGGTTACCTGTATGCCACACCAGTCACGTGGTTACCTCTACGCCACGGTCACGTGGTTACCTGTACGCCACACCAGTCACGTGGTTACCTGTATGCCACGCTGCCCTTCTTGACATCCGTGATGAGCAGTGGATCGCCTTGCTTCCGGTTGTTGGGAGCTGTGGAAAGACCAACGTCCGTTGAATAGTTCGATCCAAGACGTCAACGAATGTTTTTCATAAAGCTACACTTGCTAGAACAATTACACTATAAATACAATGGGATTGATCAAAAAGAAATGAGACGTTGCTGTTTACGCCCCTTACATAGGACTAAGAAATATTCCGGGACAATAGATGACTGGGAAATATATTTTAGTGTTCTTACAGTCGACTACAAGAATACACCAATATAATACCCAGAATGCATAGCACATGCAGTGGCACCTCACAGGGGAATAATGTGAATCAAAATTCGCAAAGTCGTCTATGAAATGAAGTTGGACGAAGGAGGAAACATACCCAGATGTGGGTGCCAGAGTTTTAACTAAGCCCAATTGGTCTCCATCTCAACTCTGTAGCTTTAAACGAATTTGTGGACCGCAGTGACACAAGACAGTGTGGTTGATACGTCACACTCACAGTTAATGGTGATCCCAAGGCCTGAGCCTCTCTTGGCCAACTTGACGACAAAGATACCACTGCTGGGCACAATGGACTCTGCAAACAGACAGACAACAGGGTTAAATACATGTAGTGGGGAACTAGACCAGCATGCTACGAGGCTCAAGTGAGAGGTTTCACTGTGTAGAACGAGAGTTTAGTGGTGTGCTTGCGGTGTGGGTGTTTGTCTGCAGCAAAGTGATAACAGAATAATGACATATACGCTTTAACTATAATTATGTTAATGTAACAAAGGTATCAACACATTTTTACATCTGGAAACCAGTATACCGTGCATGATACGGACTCACGGCATAGCCTGAGACCCCCCACTGTGTCCTGGCCCCCTCACCCGCCTCGGCCCTCTCTCCCCCACGCCCCCTCACCCGCCACGTCGAACTCGGTCTGGATGGTGCCCTTGATCCCGGCGTCGCGCAGCATCCGGTGCGCCTGCTCCAGAGTCCGCTGCTCCAGACTCTCGTCGTTGACCGCCAGGACACGATCCCCCTCTTGGATCACGCCACACCTGCCGCCCGGAAGCAAGGACATTCAGAGGTCACGTCATTAATATTGCAAAGGGTCGGAGGGTCGACCTCAAGGGGAAAGGCGGGCGTCTCAAGGGTAAAGGAGGGCGTCTCAAGGGTACAGGCGGGCGTCTCAAGGGTAAAGGGGGCGTCTCAAGGGTAAAGGAGGGCATCTCAAGGGTACAGGCGGGCGTCTCAAGGGTGAAGGAGGGAGTCTCAAGGGTAAAGGAGGGCGTCTCAAGGGTAAAGGAGGGAGTCTCAAGGGTACAGGCGGGCGTCTCAAGGGGAAAGGCGGGCGTCTCAAGGGTAGAGGGCGTCTCAAGGGTAAAGGCGGGCGTCTCAAGGGTACAGGCGGGCGTCTCAAGGGTACAGGCGGGCGTCTCAATGGTAAAGGAGGGCGTGTCAAGGGTAAAGGAGGGCGTCTCAAGGGTAAAGGAGGGCGTCTCAAGGGTAAAGAAGGGCATCTCAAGGGCTGGCGTTTTAATGTGATCAATATGGGGTATCGTCAGATCTGATATAAGGCTTGTAGGAGTCGTAAGATTCGAGAGCGGGTTTTTCTACCATTTTTCCTCTCTGCTTGAACATGCAATAAGTTCTGACAATGTTCGTCAAATTTGCTTGAACATGGCAGTCAATGGGATTGTAGTTGTTTTTCAAGAATTTTAACCCCAGACCCACAAAAAAGATAAAACCCCAAAATAGTCGACTGGTTTTCATTTGTTTCTGCAAAAAAATTCACTAGTTCTTGCACTGTGACGTCAGACCCACCGCTCGGCATTACGTCATCACGGCGTGTAACATCAGACCTAGTGCTCGGCATGACGTCATCACGGCGTGTGACGTCACACTTACCTCTCGGCGGCGCTGACGGGCTCGATGTGGGAGACAATGGGGGGATCCTGAAGGACGTCCGACTCGTACCCGCCGTTCTCCAGCGTGATCCCGAAGCCCCGGTGGTCGGCCACGAGAGTCACCTCCGTGGTCTCCGTCCGGCACACCTGGTGGTGGGGCAGGATCACCGAGGCGTAGGTCCCGGCCGACGTCAGGGAACCTGCGGCCAACAGGTCTGAAACGTTACACGGCCCTAGGGGTGCCCTACGACTCTGTCACTGGTCAGCCGGCCCTAGGGGTGCCCTACGACTCTGTCACTGGTCAGCCGGCCCTAGGGGTGCCCTACGACTCTGTCACTGGTCAGCCGGCCCTAGGGGTGCCCTACGACTCTGTCACAGGTCAGCCGGCCCTAGGGGTGCCCTACGACTCTGTCACAGGTCAGCCGGCCCTAGGGGTGCCCTACGACTCTGTCACAGGTCAGCCGGCCCTAGGGGTGCCCCACGATTCTGTCACTGGTCAGCCGGCCCTAGGGGTGCCCTACGACTCTGTCACAGGTCAGCCGGCCCTAGGGGTGCCCTACGACTCTGTCACCGGTCAGCCGGCCCTAGGGGTGCCCTACGACTCTGTCACAGGTCAGCCGGCCCTAGGGGTGCCCTACGACTCTGTCACAGGTCAACCGGCCCTAGGAGTGCCATAAGACTCCGTCAGCCGGCACTAGGCAGGGGCAAATCTAGGGGGGGGTTGGTTACGGCGGTTGGGAACCTGAACATACACTGTTAAAGTCGGCTTTTCCAAGCACCCCCCCCCCTGGTCTGCTTCGCAAGTTTTTCAGAAAGCACCGCCCCCCCCCCCCACGGTCGCAAGTTTTCCATAGAGCAAGCCCCCCCCCCACCCCGGTCGCAAGTTTTTCAGAGGGCAACCCCCACCTTGGCAAATTCCTAGATGCGCCCTACAACTCTGTCACAGGTCAGCTTCGCCATTAAATTATAACATAAGAATGGCCATGTGAGTATCTGCTCAGCCACATGGGACGGTCCTATGTATGCCTAGCAACGCGGTCACATAGGATGGTGGTATGTATGCCTAGCAACGCCGTCACATGGGATGGTCCTATGTATGCCTAGCAACGAGGTCACATAGGATGGTGGTATGTATGCCTAGCAACGCGGTCACATGGGATGGTCCTATGTATGCCTAGCAACGAGGTCACATGGGACAGTATAGTCAAGCTCAAAAACAACCTAATTAACCAGTCTAATTACATGTATATAATGTGTCTTCACAAGTGTTGAACCAGTACCAGTTACTGAACAACACACACGGTATGCGTAGTATAGGTAAGTTAAAAATATTCAATATTAAATCGAAGAGATTTGCTTGGAAACATAAATCAAGTTGAACAGTCAAAGAATCTATAAGCGAAAACCTCGTCCTTTATCTCTCATGTTCTAGTGCGGCATGATCTAATGTCGCAAAAGCATGCTTAAATCGTGATACAAGATACGGTATAGAGTACAACCTTGAAAATACTGCACGCTAAACCATGCAAAAATAACCATGCGGGGTATCACAAGGTTAACGATGAGAGGCGCCCTCTGTCGGCGTGGAGACTGAACACGGGTGATGAGCGGCACTGGCACCATGATCAATGGAGGTCTCAAGCTATGGTTGGTTGATTATTCAGGATGCTTTAACCACTGTTGGTCATATCGCGTCAATGGGAGAAGGAAGGGAGAGTGGAGCCATGTCCCCGGGGGTAACCCCCTACTCCCCTAAAAAGACATGGGATTTTTATCCTGCGACCACACAGACATGCCCACAGCGGGGCGCGAACCACCGATCCACGATCCGTTAGGCTCTCAGGTGGCTAGAGCACTCAATGCGAGCGCTCTAGCCCACTGAGCTATCGCGCCGGCCCCGCGCAGGCTATGCCGTGAGTCCGTATCATGCATGGTAAACCTGTTTCCAGATGTAAAAATGTGTTGATACCTTTGTTACCATAACATAATTATAGTTAGAGCGTATTTCATGTTATTACACTGTGATCACTTTGCTGCAGGCAAAAACGTATTTACCTAACTGCACAAATCAAAGCCAAACAGCGTAACAGAGAAACATATTACTATTGTTCTCTCCTTCAATTTACTTCGTGAATATAAGTTCCACACAACATTGTACAGCGAAGCCGAAGGTCATGCTACATAAAGCTTTGATACAAAACTGCTAGCATGTATTGAGCTAGAAGCCATGCAGGATAGCAAATCAACAGTCAAATAACAAGCGGCGTCAATGCTGCTTTACTTAATGTCACTTCGGGATCAACACAGGAAATAAAATGAAATAGGTTGGTGTTTAAGCGTTTTTTGTGCACATTAGGGCTAAAAACATTGCCCCAGATTGATCCAACACCGGCCGAAGGTGGACGAAGCGCTTGAGGTCGGTCGTATTGAGGTAGGTTGGATGCACGAGTCCGTGTAAAGCTTTATGCCATGCTATATAAAGGCAAGCGGGCGGGTGTATAATATCTTAGCAGTAAGACACCATTACCCATGGAGACATTTCCAACGCGGCCGTAGGCCCCCAGAGGAGACAGGTCGGAAATGGGGTCATAGTCAAGTGGCGAGTCATGAGAATCCATATGCAGATCAAAAGGAATGCCTGTAGAGGTAAAAACATGAGTCTTTATAGGTCAAAGGTCACAAGGAATGCCTGTGGAGGTGAAAACATGAGTCTATATAGGTCAAAGGTCACAGGGAATGCCTGTGGAGGTGAAAACATGAGTCTACATAGGTCACAGGTCACAAAGAATGCCTGTGGGGGTAAAAACATTAATCTACATAGATCAGATGTCACATGGAGAAGTGAAACATGAATCTATATAGATCAGAGGTTACAGGTCAAAAGGAATGACTGTTGAGGTGAAGACATGACACTAAATAGGTCCCATGAATAACTGAAAGATCGGTACTCTCAAGACAACGCAAAAACCACGCTCGCAAGCATCCGAGGCGCAATAAGACAAAACATTTAATTAGTATATACAACGTACATTGTCTAATAATTAGTACTTTTCTCATTTGTTTCCCTTTGCATATTACAACAATGGAATGGTAATTATAACTCACATGTACATAGATGAGCGATGCAGCAAAATACATGTACATTTAACACAAGTACAAAAAATGTCAGCACAAGAACAAACGAAAGCCCGTTAACATTACGAACACACCCATCACCACTTCCGACTCTCTCCCACCGCTGCCATCACCATCATCACCCCTTCCATCACCCTGTTATCACCACCACCGTCAACAAGCAGTCTAATTGACGCCTCGACGCGTCCAGACTGTGGCCACACTGGGATGACGTTCAGTATATCCATCTTCCAGTCACGGCATTCTGTCCACGTACACCGCTCGTTAGCCACGTGTCGGGTGGTGCCTACACAATGCCCATGTTCACCAAGACCCGTATGGTCAGCGAACGCACACATGGCCGTGGTGCGTCTAGAGGTCGGCCGTTCGAAGACGTATTCCACACAGCGCCATTTTGTCAGCTTTGGGATTAGTTAACACGGGTTGTTGATTACACTTACTGGACGCCTGAGCGATTTATACACTTACTGGACGCCTGAGCGCTGTATACACTTACTGGACGCCTAAGCGCTTCATACACTTACTGGACGCCTGAGCGCTGTATACACTTACTGGACGCCTGAGCGCTTCATACACTTACTGGACGCCTGAGCGCTTTATACACTTACTGGACGCCTGAGCGCTTCACACACCTACTGGACGCCTGAGCGCTTCATACACTTACTGGACACCTGAGCGCTTCATACACTGACTGGACGCCTGAGCGCTTCATACACTGACTGGACGCCTGAGCGCTTCATACACTTATTAGACGCCTGAACTCTTCATACACTTACTAGACGAGTTGTTCGGTCGCTGTTTGTTCGCCCAGGTCGGACGCGGGGGAGCCCCACGGTTGCCTAGGGTACCGTACGGGGTGATAGCCGATCCCACCTGGGTCGTCATGGAATTGTAGGTGGTGTAGGACTGCAGGCTGGCCTGGCTGCCGGTGTTGGTCGCACCGGACTCAGACCCCGGGGGGGCCAGGCGCGCTTTAGGGGTGAGGAGAGGGGTTGCCATGGTTACGGGACGGCGCAACGGTCGACATGTAAACGGGCCAATCAAAGCTGAACTTTCATTTATTATGTTCCTTAAGGGCTTTATGCCACTTTTGTGCACATGGAAATTAACCAACCTCCCGGGACAATGCAATGGGTTTGGATGGAACATGCCGCCGATGCAGGTATCAGGGTGCGAACCCACGACATGTTGATCTACAGCTCAGCCTGTATACCCACTAAAATAGGGAGACTCCACGACAGATGTCATTCATTAGGGTCAAGGCTAACAATAACAACCTTGACTGCCTATTTGATAGCGGTGATAGCTTTATTCCCATTTGGTTGTTTTACGATCGACTTTTACTGACGGTACTTATTTGCTTGGTGATGGCACACCCTTGACCTATCTATTTTTTTAGCGGGGAAACATAAGTTTGGGGTATTCTCTGGTCATTATTCATCAAACTTTGACCCACTTTGGACTCACCGAATCTGTTGGTGCTGGGCGGAAGGGGGGGCAACGTGTCGAGGCGGTCGTTCGAATGTAGCTGGTTCCCTGTCAGCGAGTCCAGCCGGTCTCTTTCACGCAGCTGGTTCCCTGTCAATGTGTCGAGGCGGTCGCCGTGATGAAGCTGGTTCCCTGTCAGCGAGTCCAGCCGGTCTCTCTCAGGCAGCTGGTTCCCTGTCAATGTGTCGAGGCGGTCGTCGTGATGAAGCTGGTTCCCTGTCGACGCGTCCAGTCGGTCGCCGTGATGAAGCTGGTTCCCTGTCCGCGCGCCGTGATGTAACTGAGCGCCCGGGACAATCTCCAGGCGGATCTGTTCTCCGGTGGTGGCCGTGAGGAGGCGCCTCGCCTCGGTCAGCGTCATGTGGTCCAGACTCTTGTCGTCTATGGCGAGGATCTGATCCCCCTCGTGCAGCGCCCCGCACCTGGCAACCAATCAAGGAACGCGGGTTTTTGGCCACGTTTGTACACACAAGGGCTATACACTGGGCCAAGAAACCTAGCGGGACCATCCAGGGTCATGGGTGATACATACCCCAGATAAGACGCCAGGGCCCGGATTCTAACCCTCGCAAAGAGTAGGGGGTTACCCCGGGGACATGGCTCCACACTCTTCCTCCTCCCATTGACGCGATATGACCAAAAGGGGTTAAAGCGTCCTGAATATACAACCAACCAACCAACCGGATTCTAACCCAGTACATACGGTCGCACTACTACACCAGGGAGGATTCGAACCCCAAACCTATTGATCTACGGTCTACTGCGCTCACCACTACACCAGGGAGCCAGCCCCCCCCCCTTCCACCCGGGAACCTGGGAACCAGCATAACAGATAGGCCGGGCACTTAATAGTCGACGCCAAAAATAGTGCCTCAAATTACCGTAGTCAATTGCCTAATCAATTGGTAATCAAACACGAGAAAGCACGAAATTGGGTTCCAACAGGCGATATTCAATGTTTAGGTTCCATCAACTTTAAAGTAAATCACGTGACGTCACACGTCGTAACACATGGAGACACGAACACTTTCGGCGACCAGCGAACATATGGAAGACATTTTGACAGCAAATAAAACTCCACATTTTCTGTTCTAGTGCCAATTTAAACACCACTGTATGATATCTCATATTGGTACGTTGTCCTTACCTGTCGGCGATGCTAGCTGCTTGGATGGTCTGTATGCAGAACGCGGTCTGTCCCGTGCAGGTGACTGCAGAGAGCTCGACGCCCAGGCTATAGCCCGGAGTCTTGTCAATCTCCACCAACAGGGGGCCCGAGGCGTTCTGCACCGCTTCTAAACACCGAGCACACGGGGCAACAGATCATAGGATAGAGCGAGTGACTCGTGTGTCACATCGACGTTAGGCTTAGAGAATAGGAGAAGAGTGGTTGGAGTCACGGTTCTTAGCAGGGTCCAGTGAATGACGTTGAAATTAAAAGCTATATACGCATCATCTTAATATACAATCTGGTTAATTATGACGTTACTGTATGATTAACCCACATCGCTGCACATGGC
>OZ025248.1:9148405-9181657 GCA_964019135.1 Arenicola marina | reverse complement strand
GAGACGTCCGTACTCTATGAGCAGGGCGACGGCGGGGCCGGCGTACCCCCCCCCCCACCCCCCACACCTACCTATGACGGAGACGTCGTACTGTATGAGCAGGGTGACGGCGGGGCCGGCGTCCCCCCCCCGCCCCCCACACCTACCTATGACGGAGACGTCGTACTCTATGAGCAGGGTGACGGCGGGGCCGGCGTCCCCCCCCCCCCACCTCTCACACCTACCTATGACGGAGACGTCGTACTCTATGAGCAGGGTGACGGCGGGGCCGGCGTCCCCCCCCCCCGCCCTCCACACCTATCTATGACGGAGACGTCGTACTCTATGAGCAGGGTGACGGCGGGGCCGGCGGTCCCCCCCCCCCCCCCGCCCCCCACACCTACCTATGACGGAGACGTCGTACTCTATGAGCAGGGTGACGGCGGGGCCGGCGTCCCCCCCCCCACCACCCCCCCACACCTACCTATGACGGAGACGTCGTACTCTATGAGCAGGGTGACGGCGGGGCCGGCGTCCCCCCCCCCACCTCCCACCTCCCACACCTACCTATGACGGAGACGTCGTACTCTATGAGCAGGGTGACGGCGGGGCCGGCGTCCCCCCCCCCCACACCTACCTATGATGGAGACGTCGTAATCTATGAGCAGGGTGACGGCGGAGCCGGCGTCCCCCCCCCCCCACCTCCCACCCCCCACACCTACCTATGACGGAGACGTCGTACTCTATGAGCAGGGTGAGGGCGGGGCCGGCGTCCCCCCCCCCCCCACCCCCCACACCTACCTACGACGGAGACGTCATACTCTATGAGCAGGGTGACGGCGGGGCCGGCGTCCCCCCCCCCCCACCCCCCACACCTACCTATGACGGAGACGTCGTACTCTATGAGCAGGGTGACGGCGGGGCCGGCGGTCCCCCCCCCCCCACCCCCCTACACCTACCTATGACAGACACGTCGTACTCTATGAGCAGGGTGACTGCGGGGCCGGCGTCCTGCAGTACGGCGAGGGCCTCGGACAGCGTACTCCGCGTCACCGTGGCGCCATTGATGGACAGAACGCGGTCCCCGATCTTCAGCGTCCCCTCCCTGTAACCACACAACAGACTGGGGTCAAGGCAGGGACAAGGTCAGGTCAGACTGAGGTCAAGGCTGAGGCAATGGCAGGCCAGACTGTGGTCAAGGCAGGGACAAGGTCAGGTCAGTCTGGGGTCAAGGCAGGGACAAGGTCAGGTCAGTCTGAGTTCAAGGCAGGAACAAGGTTGGGTCAGTAATATTAGTAATAATATCAGTCAGATGGGATAATGTCAGTCAGACAACCATCAGCCAAGAAACGGAGAGAAGAAAAAAGTTTCAAAAGGGGGTAAGCATTCCACCGTTCATAAGGGTGGTAAAGATTCCACCGTTCAAAAGGGTGGTAAGGATTCCATAGTTCATAAGGGTGGTAAAGATTCCACCGTTCAAAAGGGTGGTAAGGATTGGTCGGAAAAGTGCAAAACATATCAGGAAAATCGGTACCAACCTTCTGAACGGTGCAAACTTTTCACCTTCTGAACGGCGGAATGTTTACCACCTTCTGAATGGTGGAATCCTTACCACCCTTCTGAACGGTGGAATCCTTACCACCCTTCTGAACGGTGGAATGTTTACCACCCTTCTGAACTATGGAATCCTTACCACCCTTTTGAACGGTGAAATCTTTACCACCCTTATGAACGACGGAATGCTTACCCCCTTTTGAACGATGAAATCCTTACCACCATTCTGAACGATGGAATCCTTACCACCCTTCTGAACGGTGTAATCCTTACCACCCTTCTGAACGTTGGAATCCTTACCACCCTTCTGAACGGTGGAATCCTTACCACCTTTTAAACGATGGAATCCTTACCACTCTTCTGAACGATGGAATCCTTACCACCCTCATGAACGGCGGAATCCTTACCACCATCCTGAACGATGAAATCCTTACCACCATTCTGAACGATGGAATGCTTACCACCTTCTGAACGGTGGCATCCGTACCACCCTTATGAACGGTAGAATGCTTACCACCCTTCTGAACGGTAGAGTCTTTACCACCCTTCTGAAAGGTGGAATCCTTACCACCCTCATGAACGGCGAAATCCTTACCACCATTCTGAACTGTGGAATCCTTACTAACCTTTTGAACGGTGGAATGCTTACCACCCTTCTGAACGGTGTAATCCTTACCACCCTTCTGAAGGATGGAATCCTTACCACCTTCCTGAACGGCGGAATCCTCACCACCCTTCTGAACGATGGAATGCTTACCACCTTCTGAACGGTGAAATCCTTACCACCCTTCTGAACGGTGGAATCCTCATCACCCTTCTGAACGATGGAATCCTTACCACCTTTTGAACGGTGGAATGCTTACCACCCTTCTGAACGGTGGAATCCTTACCACCCTTTTGAACGGTGGGATCCTTACCACCCTTTTGAACGGTGGGATCCTTACCACCCTTCTGAACGGTGGAATCCTTACCACCCTCCTGAACAATGGAATCCTTACCACCTTTTGAACGGTGGAATCCGTACCACCCTTATGAACGATGGAATCCTTACCACCCTCATGAACGGCGGAATCCTTACCACCCTTCTGAATGGTGGAATCCTTACCACCCTTCTGAACGGTGGGATCTTTACCACGCTCCTGAACGATAGAATCCTTACCACCCTTCTGAACGGTGGAATCCTTACCACCCTTCTGAACGGTGGAATCCTTGCCACCCTTCTGAACGATGGAATCCTTACCACTCTCCTGAACGATGGAATCCTTACCATCCTCCTGAACGATGGAATCCTTACCACCCTTCTTAACGGTGGAATCCTTATCACCCTTCTGAACGATGGAATCCTTACCACCCTCCTGAACGATGGAATCCTTACCACCATTTTGAACGGTGGAATCCTTGCCACCCTTCTGAACGATGGAATCCTTACCACCATTTTGAACGGTGGAATCCTTGCCACCCTTCTGAACGGTGGAATCCTTACCACCCTTCTGAACGATGGAATCCTTACCACCATTTTGAACGGTGGAATCCTTACCACCCTCCTGAACGATGGAATCCTTACCACCATTTTGAACGGTGGAATCCTTACCACCCTCCTGAACGATGGAATCCTTACCACCATTTTGAACGGTGGAATCCTTGCCACCCTTCTGAACGATGGAATCCTTACCACCCTTCTGAACGGTGGAATCCTTGCCACCCTTCTGAACGATGGAATCCTTACCACCCTCCTGAACGATGGAATCCTTACCATCCTCCTGAACGATGGAATCCTTACCACCCTTCTTAACGGTGGAATCCTTATCACCCTTCTGAACGATGGAATCCTTACCACCCTCCTGAACGATGGAATCCTTACCACCCTTCTGAACGGTGTAATCCTTACCACCCTTCTGAAGGATGGAATCCTTACCACCCTCCTGGACGATGGAATCCTTACCACCCTTCTGAACGATGGAATCCTTACCATCCTCCTGGACGATGAAATCCTTACCACCCTTCTGAACGGTGGAATCCTTACCACCCTTCTGAACTGTGTAATCCTTACCACCCTTCTGAACGGTGTAATACTTACCACCCTTCTGAACGATGGAATCCTTACCACCCTCATGGACGATGGAATCCTCACCACCCTTCTGGACGGTGGAATCCTTACCACCCTTCTGAACGTTGGAATCCTTACCACCATTCTGAACGATGGAATGCTTACCACCCTTCTGAACGGTGTAATCCTTACCACCCTTCTGAACGACGGAATGCTTACCACCCTCCTGAACGTTGGAATCCTTACCACCCTTCTGAACGTTGGAATCCTTACCACCCTCCTGAACGTTGGAATCCTTACCACCCTTCTGAACGGTGGAATGCTTACCACCCTTCTGAACGGTGTAATCCTTACCACCCTTCTGAACGACGGAATGCTTACCACCCTCCTGAACGTTGGAATCCTTACCACCCTTCTGAACGTTGGAATCCTTACCACCCTCCTGAACGTTGGAATCCTTACCACCCTTCTGAACGGTGGAATGCTTACCACCCTTCTGAACGGTGTAATCCTTACCACCCTTCTGAACGACGGAATGCTTACCACCCTCCTGAACGTTGGAATCCTTACCACCCTTCTGAACGGTGGAATCCTTACCACCCTCCTGAACAATGGAATCCTTACCACCATTTTGAACGATGGAATGCTTACCACCCTTCTGAACGGTGTAATCCTTACCACCCTTCTGAACGACGGAATGCTTACCACCCTCCTGAACGTTGGAATCCTTACCACCCTTCTGAACGTTGGAATCCTTACCACCCTCCTGAACGTTGGAATCCTTACCACCCTCCTGAACGTTGGAATCCTTACCACCCTTCTGAACGGTGGAATCCTTACCACCCTTCTGAACGATGGAATCCTTACCACCCTCCTGAACGTTGGAATCCTTACCACCCTCCTGAACGGTGGAATCCTTACCACCCTTCTGAACGATGGAATCCTTACCACCCTTCTGAACGATGGAATCCTTACCACCCTCCTGAACGTTGGAATCCTTACCACCCTCCTGAACAATTGAATCCTTACCACCCTTCTGAACGATGGAATCCTTACCACCCTCCTGAACGGTGGAATCCTTACCACCCTCCTGAACGTTGGAATCCTTACTAACCTCCTGAACGGTGTAATCCTTACCACCCTCCAGAACGGTGGAATTCCCGCTACCTTTCTCGCTAAGGCTGTGATGCTGCCTCCCAGACACCAGGGGCATCACCTTAAGTTTCGTTAGAGTAATCATTTACAGCCCAACGTCTGTTGCAGACATGACATCCGAGCCATTTGGCGGTATTTTTTCCGCGAGAGGGCGTTTTTAGCGACGTTCCGGGTTCGCCAAGACAAGCGAAGCCCCTACCGTCAATAACTTGGCCGACTAGGATGGACCATTGTAACTGCTTCCCTTGAGTGATTGATATATAGCATATATACCGTATACTCCCAGAAACGTGCAGGCTGGCTAACACGCGCCCACGACTGCTTCAACAACAACAACAACCGCCAACAACAGACCTGTTGACGCTGACCGGCAGCTCCGGACTGGAGGAGGATGCTTGTAGATTTGCCCGCTAGGTGGCGCCGGGGTCACGTTGGCGTCCAGCTACGTCCGGTCAGCGAGTTATCACTACACGGTAACTGGAATAACAGCCCGACAGCGTGAGGCCAGGGCGGTAGCGGGGCGCGCCTGCCCCCCCCCCCCCACACCCTGCTACCGCTCACCCCCGGCTCACCTGGGCCCTACATAATACCAAGTGGCTGGCTGGCTGGGTCCCGACGGCCATGGTAAACACAAACACACCCATCCCATCCCGCCTTACGCAACGCCACAGCGCAACGCTCTGACATTTCGCGGGAACGCGGGAGAAGATTGCTCACTCACTCAGCAAGCCTCCAAACAGTACCACTTGGGAGCGCCACCGTACGGTAACAAGTTCAACGCCAACGCCATCTGAATCAAGCGCGGCGCAAAACAAATACACTGGAGAGAGGAGTAGCGGCCGCTGAATCCAGCGGTGCGCGATGCCAGATGTCGCCACAGGTAGGGCGAAGAAGTCCATTGGACCATGGAGCACGGCAGCCGCCGGGGGAACCTGGACGCCTTCCCTGAGAGGTCAAGGACGCCTTCCTTCAGATGTCAAGAACGCTTTCCTCCAGAAGTCAAGAACGCTTTCCCTAAGAGGTCAAGAACGCTCTCCGTCAGAGGTCAAGAACGCTTTCCTGCAGATGTCAGGAACGCTTTCCCTGCTAAATAACGGGCCCTTCAATGAAACGTCAAGGGTGCTTTCCTGGCAGTTCCCGGGCGACAGCGTGGGCCAAGGACGCATTTGCCAATGACGTCTTGCATCAGGTCAAGCACACATGCTCAGAGCCCAAGTGTGCCCTCTTCGAGAGGTCATAGGCACCTCCAAGGAGCCAAGGAGGGAGTAGGGCGGACAGGTAAAGCCAGGAAGTAGGGCGGACAGGTAAAGCCAGGGAGTAGGGCGGACAAGTAAAGTCAGGGAGTAGGGCAGACAGGTAAAGCCAGAGAGTAGGGCGGACAGGTAAAGCCAGGGAGTAGGGTAGACAGGTAAAGCCAGGGAGTAGGGTAGACAGGTAAAGCCAGAGTAAGGCGGACAGGTAAAGCCAGGGGTAGGGTGGCCTAGGGCGGCCAGGGCTGGCAGGCGTACAGCCAGGGGGTAGAGTGGCCTAGGGCGGGCAGGGCTGGCAGGCGCACAGCCAGTGAGTAGGGTGGCCTAGGGCGGCCAGGGCTGGCAGGCGTACAGCCAGGGGGTAGAGTGGCCTAGGGCGGGCAGGGCTGGCAGGCGTACAGCCAGCGGGTAGGGTGGCCTAGGGCGGCCTGGGCTGGCAGGCGCCAGGGCTGGCAGGCGTACAGCCAGGGAGTAGGGTGGCCTAGGGCGGGCAGGGCTGGCAGGCGTACAGCCAGGGGGTAGGGTGGCCTAGGGCGGCCTGGGCTGGCAGGCGTACAGCCAGCGGGTAGGGTGGCCTAGGGCGGCCTGGGCTGGCAGGCGTACAGCCAGCGGGCAGGGCTGGCAGGCGTACAGCCAGCGGGTAGGGTGGCCTAGGGCGGCCTGGGCTGGCAGGCGTACAGCCGTCCCCAGAGCTCTGTGTGATGGCAGAGAGGAAGAGGAACTGCTTCGCTCATCCATATCAGCCACTGGAACCCTTGAGTGCTTCACCTCCTCCCCCCATCCCACCCACCCCGTCATACTCTAGGCCCTATGACCTAGATTTACGGGAGCCACAAATCTACCACCAGTTGAGCCCACCCACCGAAAACAACAAACAGAAGGAAGGAGCCTGAAGCAGACACGCACAGCACAATACGTCCTGCAGTACCAAGCGATGCGGGGGTTGCGTGGTGGGCAGGGTGTGGAGGACAGAGCACAATATCTGGGTAATAACAGCCAATAACTGTGATTGTCATACACAAAAGCAATCTATGCTGACCTATTCATAACATGTCAATGTCAGATATCACCATTTGGCCATAACATGTTGGCCTTTTACCATTATTTCCTGCCTTAATGCTGTATCTGATGCAAGTTTCATTCAAACCCATTTCACTGTCCCTAGATGTTATTGGCCGAGTTTTTAACGTTCATATGTACAAAAGTGGTCTTACACCACGGTGCGGACATTTCAGTTGGTTTATCACGTCCCTTTACATCTGGTTCGAAGGACGTTCTCATCCTGACGACTGCTGACACCGTAGAACCCCCATGCCGCTGTACTTTATATCAAAGGTAGGGCTTACCCCATATCTAAAGACTGTCAATGTAGGGTTTGGAGTGTCGACGGTAATCAGGCAATGTAAGAGACGTGACCAGTCATAATGGTCTCCGCACGGGTAAACAGAAGGATCATAACGGTCCCCATAGGTTAGACCACGACATAACGGTCCCCATAGGTTAGACCACGACATAACGGTCCCCATAGGTTTAGACTACGACATAACGGTCTCTTCCTAGCCACGTTTTGACTCTTTTCTTTATTTATGAGAAAGGAGGGACTTTTTTTTACTCAGTAAGGTAGGCAGCCCATCGTATTACCATTGCAAGATCCCATACCCAGCGTTTAGGCTGTCATTGCTAAGAACTATCTTACGTTATAATATAACATTAGAAAAATGTTATATAATATATTATGTAATATACTACTCACGATTTGCTAAGGATCGCCTCTATGCAGAGATATCTGAGTGTATAACAGGTGACTGTGTGATTCTACTATAATACAAAGACGTTTGCCTTTACCATGCATGATGGCACACGAGTAACAGATTGGACACAGATTGGGGAAGGTTTATCTGTATTATAGTAGAATTACACAGTCACACTCAGATATCTCTGCATAGAGGTGATCCTTAGCAAATTGTGAGTAGTATATATTAAATATTATTTAAAAAAGGATCGGTTTGAATAATTTCTAAGTGGGGTCAGGCATCGGACGATGTGTTCATTGTGTTCATATTTCATCTCCAATTACTTGGTTTAATAAGATCGTACCATTTTGCCATGCTGCTCCTCAATATATAGTATATTGTAAGCCGCTCTAGAGAGTCTGGTATCAAACCGACGCAATAGATACAGGGACAGAATATACTGCCAGTATGCAGCCGTAAAGGTATATGGTCTACTGAAGTTGATTTCTATTTTATGTGTGTACGTGATCTTTATAGCGATATTCGCACGAAATAGTTCATCTGGGTGCATATGTAGACTATCCCAGACATCATACGCCTGATAAAAACCGAAAAATGATAATATACTCTACCAGCCGGGTTAATTTATATTCTATGCCAGGAGAAAATGGTGTATGTGAGAGAATAAAAACCCCAGCAAATGTTATTAGGGTATTTTAACCAGTTGACGTACAGTAAGAACTGATGCAGCAATTTGCAATTTGGTAGGATTACCAACCATGCGATGATTTCCCCCCTCGGGATATTCGCCCCGTCGACACCGCCTTGGATGAAGCCCTCGCTAGCCATTGAGCAAGCTACTGGTTGGTCCCATCATTCCTTCGGCTTATCTTTCTTTCCCCTTGACCTGGTGCCCCCTCCACGCGGCCCTTGTCACGTGATTCGGGGCGGTATTCACCCTTCGCCGTTATCTGCGTGCCGCGCATGCGTGACGCGCCTGGCCGAGCCTGGCCGACCGCTTGCCGGGACCGCGCCGCCCGTCTGACAGCGGAACAGGTCGCGTCAGCGGCTGCCATTGTGAAAGCGATTACGGGGTGATGCATGGGAACAGTGGCGCCATCTCGCGCCAGGCGGGCAAGACAGGGGGCAGTGCGCGCCGACACAAGGTATTTTCCAAGGGATCTTTGATCAATAGGCCTATGGGACTATGGGCTGTTGTACCGACGAACTCACCACGGAGAGGTAATTGACATTTCACTGGGCTCATGACGCACTCTTCAAACAGAGGCCATAGACAATTCACTGGGCTCATGACGCACTCTTCAAACAGAGGCCATAGACAATTCACTGAGCTCATGACGCACTCTTCAAACAGAGGCCATAGACAATTCACTGGGCTCATGACGCACTCTTCAAACACAGGCCATAGACAATTCACTGGGCTCATGACGCACTCTTCAAACAGAGGCCATAGACAATTCACTGGGTTCATGACGCACTCTTCAAACAGAGGCCATAGACAATTCACTGGGTTCATGAGGCACTCTTCAGACAGAGGCAATATACCATTCACTGGGCTCATGACGCTCTTCAAACAGAGGCAATAGACAATTCACTGGGCTCATGACGCACTCTTCAGACAGAGACAATATACCATTCACTGGGCTCATGAAGTACTCTTCAAATAGAGGCCATAGACAATTCACTGGGCTCATGACGCACTGTTCAAACAGAGGCAATAGACAATTCACTGGGCTCATGACGCACTCTTCAGACAGAGGCAATAGACCATTCACTGGGCTCATGAAGTACTCTTCAAATAGAGGCCATAGACAATTCATTGGACTCATGACGCACTCTTCAAACAGAGGCAATAGACAATTCACTGGGCTAATGACGCACTCTTCAGACAGAGGCAATAGACCATTCACTGGGCTCATGACGTACTCTTCAACTAGAGGCAACAGATATTTCACTGAGTTCATGACGCTCTGTCAAACAGAGGCAATAGACACTCCATTGGAAGAACACGAGTGTGAAAGCGATCCCTGGAGTTCCTATTGGCAACCTCCCCGCCAAATATATGTTCTTTTCCAATGTTTATTTTCCAAGGTCCGTACTTTGATGACGTTAAGGTACTTAACGCCCATGTACAATAAACGAGTGAGCCCCCCCGACAATCCATGTTTGTGACCTCGGGGATTGACTTACCGAGTTCACTGTGTTGTTAAACGGGCCGTCGTAATGCAAGGATAACTCCCATCTCCAAGGGGCAGTGAACAGGACCAGAGTAGAACACGTGACTCACCTGTCTGAGGGGCTGGACGGACGGATCTGGGTGACCGTGAGGGGGCGACACTTGAGCGGGTCGTCATGGAGACCGCCACGCATGGTGAAGCCGAAGGTGTGTTCGTCCCTCAGCAGCTTCACCTCAATCCGCTTGCAGATCACAGAGAACGTCGTCTGAGCTGGAATGGGGGAGGAGCGAGGGGGTTGGAATGACATATTACCGGATCTCTATTGCCTGGTATCTTAGGCCTCCAGTCAGTTAGCTTTTCGCACGTTTGTATGACAAATTAGGGAACTATTGTCACTTGCTAATAATGCAATATTAGTCAAGAGAGTAATAATGGTTTCTTTAGTTTCTTTGTATAAAATACCAAAATAATTATACTTGAACAATAAGCCAGATGCAGGCGTGCATATAAGGGGTAGGAAGTGCGTTTGCGACCAACGCGCCAGATGCACGTGTACTCACGGGGGTCACGCTAGGTGCACGTGTACTCACGGGGGTCGGGCAGCTCGTACTCGACCTCGAGCACCACGAAGCTGGGTGCACGTGTACTCACAGGGGTCGGGCAGCTCGCACTCGACCTCGAGCACCACGGAGCTGGGTGCACGTGTACTCACGGGGGTCGGGCAGCTCGTACTCAACCTCGAGCACCACGGAGCTGGGTGCACGTGTACTCACGGGGGTCGGGCAGCTCGTACTCGACCTCGAGCACCACGGAGCTGGGTGCACGTGTACTCACGGGGGTCGGGCAGCTCGTACTCGACCTCGAGCACCACGGAGCTGGGTGCACGTGTACTCACGGGGGTCTGGCAGCTCGTACTCGACCTCGAGCACCACGGAGCTGGGTGCACGTGTACTCACGGGGGTCGGGCAGCTCGTACTCAACCTCGAGCACCACGGAGCTGGGTGCACGTGTACTCACGGGGGTCGGGCAGCTCGTACTCGACCTCGAGCACTACAGGGCTGGGTGCACGTGTACTCACGGGGGTCGGGCAGCTCGTACTCGACCTCGAGCACCACGGAGCTGGGTGCACGTGTACTCACGGGGGTCTGGCAGCTCGTACTCGACCTCGAGCACCACGGAGCTGGGTGCATGTGTACTCACGGGGGTTGGGCAGCTCGTACTAGAGCACCACGGAGCTGAGTGCACGTGTACTCAGGGGGGTCACGCTAGGTGCACGTGTACTCACGGGGGTCGGGCAGCTCGTACTCGACCTCGAGCACCACGGAGCTGGGGGCGGTCTTGACCAGGCCGATGATCTCCTCATGCAGCAGGAGCGCCGTCTTCACGCCGTTGATGGCCACGATGTAGTCCCCGACCTCCAGGGAGTCCGACCTGGAAAGCCAATCAGCGGGCCGGCTACAGACTCCATGGGGATCGTGGGGGAAGGGGGGGGGTGGAGGGGGGCGGGGGCGGGGTGGGGGGAGCTGGAGCATGCCACCCTCACTACAGGGCTCACTTAGTCCGCACCTTGCTCCCCGGCCACGCCCCCCATCACCCCCATCTTTACCTTTTACATTGTCACCCCCCCCCCCCACCCCCGCGTCTCTAGGCTCAGCTTGATGACCCCAGCATACCCTGTGATACAGCCCCCGGGGTCAGGGGGGTCTGGTGTTCTCGCATTAGCTCACACCGCCGCAATGTCTGGTTATCAGCTTGAGAGGCAGGGGTTGAGCATCTTTAAAGCAGGTGAAGCCCTCCCCGAAACAACTGACGGCGATTTAAACGTTATGCACCTGGCCATCTGGCGCCTTAGATCCCCGATGTCTGACACCTTTCATGCACAAGAACACCTCAATCAATCTCATCACTCACAGCATCGATACATAATATTATACACAAATCTAACGCTCAACGTTAAACTAATATTATAACTGGTTATACTGTGTCATTGCCCTTACCTTTTCTTGTCCCATCAATAATTTCATTGATTCTTGTTTATTTACCCCACCACTTGTAATATGATCCGTAAGTCAGTCGGACATAGTATGCCTATAAGTACATCAGTGACCTGACCTTCATAGCCCATCGCGTCCGCCGCGCGGGGCACATTAACATGGGGTCCAGCATACCCCGGCTGTTGGCGCATTTTAAGACGTTGTGTATCCAGAATGTCGTTCTCTGGAGGTGAATGTGCGCTGCGGGTACGTTCACTATACGGAATACATGTACACGTCCATGGCCAGAGATGTACACTTACCGCTGGGAGCTGTACACTTAATGTACACTTACTGTACACTTACTGTACACTAAATGCACAAAATGTACACTTAGAGTGCACTAAATATAAAGTTAAGAGTGCACTAGCTGTACACTTAGAGTGCACTAAATATACAGTTAAGCTTACTGCACACTAGCTGTATACTAACCGCAGTATATTAGCTGTTACACTAAATGTACACTAAATGAACACTTACCGGTGGTTGATATACACTCGCTGTACACTTACTGTGCACTCGCTGTACACTTACTGTGCACTCGCTGTACACTTACTGTGCACTATCTGTATACTTACCGGTAGACGCTGTAAACTTACTGTGCACCAGCTGTACACTTACCGATGGGCGATACCGCCAGGTCTGAGGTAGGATACTTGTGGCATACAGTCCTTGTCGATGCCGCCTGCAATGATGACACAGACATCGTCACTAAATCTGACAGTACGTAATATGCATAATTCGAATTTAGGATACTTATGGCATAGAGTTCTAGTCCCGAACCTGGATGGAACATCTACAGAGCCTTACAAAACATTTCCTTTCTTTCTTCAGCCCGACCCCTGGCGGTCGATTGGCGCACTAACCCGACCTCTAGCGGTCGACAGCCGTACTAACCGACACATTGGGCTCGGCTGGCCTACTAACCAGACCCCTAGCGGTCGATTGGCGCACTAATTCGACCCCTAGGGGTCGGCTGGCGTACTGACCCGACCCCTAACGGTCGGCAGGCGTACTAACCTGAGATGACGAGTCCGAAGCCACATCCTTCCCTCTTCATTAGCTCTACGAAAGCCGTACCGCGGTGCTCGACTGGATAACAAGAGGCGGGAGACTTCATTACCCAGTCACTAACACGCTGGGGACAACGGCTAGCACAGAATAGCGCATTTAGGTCAAAGGCGTTTGTATGACACACATCCTGTGGTGAGACGTGTCCCACAAATCACGTGGTACCAGGCATGACCCACCAGTCACGTGGCACAAGGCGTCACTCACAAATCACGTGACGCACAAGCCATGACCCACAAATCACTTGATACCAGGCGTGACCCACAAATCATGTGACGCACAAGATATGACCCACTCAAGGTCAAATATCCAGATTATATTTACACCACAGACCCTCTAACATACCTGATACAAGGTATATCTATACCACAGACCCTCTAACATACCTGATATGAGCTATATCTATACCACACACCCTCTAACATACCTGATACAAGCTATATCTATACCACAGACCCTCTAACATACCTGATACAAGCTATATCTATACAACAGACCCTCTAACATACCTGATACAAGCAATATCTATACCACACACCCTCTAACATACCTGATACAAGCTATATCTATACCACAGACCCTCTAACATACCTGATACAAGCTATATCTATACCACACACCCTCTAACATACCTGATACAAGCTATATCTATACCACACAGCCTCTAACATACCTGATACAAGCTATATCTATACCACACAGCCTCTAACATACCTGATACAAGCTATATCTATACCACACACCCTCTAACATACCTGATACAAGCTATATCTATACCACAGACCCTCTAACATACCTGATACAAGCTATATCTATACCACACACCCTCTAACATACCTGATACAAGCTATATCTATACCACACACCCTCTAACATACCTGATACAAGCTATATCTATACCACACACCCTCTAACATACCTGATACAAGCTATATCTATACCACAGACCCTCTAACATACCTGATACAAGCTATATCTATACCACAGACCCTCTAACATACCTGATACAAGCTATATCTATACCACCGACCCTCTAACATACCTGATACAAGCAATATCTATACCACAGACCCTCTAACATACCTGATACAAGCTATATCTATACCACACACCCTCTAACATACCTGATACAAGCTATATCTATACCACACAGCCTCTAACATACCTGATACAAGCTATATCTATACCACACACCCTCTAACATACCTGATACAAGCTATATCTATACCACACACCCTCTAACATACCTGATACAAGCTATATCTATACCACACACCCTCTAACATACCTGATACAAGCTATATCTATACCACAGACCCTCTAACATACCTGATACAAGCTATATCTATACCACACACCCTCTAACATACCTGATACAAGCAATATCTATACCACACACCCTCTAACATACCTGATACAAGCTATATCTATACCACAGACCCTCTAACATACCTGATACAAGCAATATCTATACAACAGACCCTCTAACATACCTGATACAAGCTATATCTATACCACAGACCCTCTCACATACCTGATACAAGCTATATCTATACCACACAGCCTCTAACATACCTGATACAAGCTATATCTATATCACACACCCTCTAACATACCTGATACAAGCTATATCTATACCACACACCCTCTAACATACCTGATACAAGCTATATCTATACCACAGACCCTCTAACATACCTGATACAAGCTATATCTATACCACACACCCTCTAACATACCTGATACAAGCTATATCTATACCACACACCCTCTAACATACCTGATACAAGCTATATCTATACCACACACCCTCTAACATACCTGATACAAGCTATATCTATACCACAGACCCTCTAACATACCTGATACAAGCTATATCTATACCACACACCCTCTAACATACCTGATACAAGCAATATCTATACCACACACCCTCTAACATACCTGATACAAGCTATATCTATACCACAGACCCTCTAACATACCTGATACAAGCAATATCTATACCACATACCCTCTAACATACCTGATACAAGCTATATCTATACCACAGACCCTCTAACATACCTGATACAAGCTATATCTATACCACACAGCCTCTAACATACCTGATACAAGCTATATCTATACCACACACCCTCTAACATACCTGATACAAGCTATATCTATACCACACACCCTCTAACATACATGATACAAGCTATATCTATACCACAGACCCTCTAACATACCTGATACAAGCAATATCTATACCACAGACCCTCTAACATACCTGATACAAGCTATATCTATACCACAGACCCTCTAACATACCTGATACAAGCTATATCTATACCACAGACCCTCTAACATACCTGATACAAGCTATATCTATACCACACACCCTCTAACATACCTGATACAAGCTATATCTATACCACAGACCCTCTAACATACCTGATACAAGCTATATCTATACCGCACACCCTCTAACATACCTGATACAAGCTATATCTATACCACACACCCTCTAACATACCTGATACAAGCTTTATCTATACCACAGACCCTCTAACATACCTGATACAAGCTATATCTATACCACAGACCCTCTAACATACCTGATACAAGCTATATCTATACCACACAGCCTCTAACATACCTGATACAAGCTATATCTATACCACACACCCTCTAACATACCTGATACAAGCTATATCTATACCATACACCCTCTAACATACCTGATACAAGCTTTATCTATACCACAGACCCTCTAACATACCTGATACAAGCTATATCTATACCACAGACCCTCTAACATACCTGATACAAGCTATATCTATACCACACACCCTCTAACATACCTGATACAAGCTATATCTATACCACACACCCTCTAACATACCTGATACAAGCAATATCTATACCACACTACAAGCTATATCTATACCACACAGCCTCTAACATACCTGATACAAGCTATATCTATACCACACACCCTCTAACATACCTGATACAAGCTATATCTATACCACACACCCTCTAACATACCTGATACAAGCTATATCTATACCACACACCCTCTAACATACCTGATACAAGCTATATCTATACCACACACCCTCTAACATACCTGATACAAGCTATAACTATACCACACACCCTCTAACATACCTGATACAAGCTATATCTATACCACACACCCTCTAACATACCTGATACAAGTTATATCTATACCACACAGCCTCTAACATACCTGATACAAGCTATATCTATACCACACCCTCTAACATACCTGATCCAAGCTATATCTATACCACAGACCCTCTAACATACCTGAAACAAGCTATATCTATACCACACAACCTATAACATACCTGATACAAGCTATATCTATACCACACAGCCTCTAACATACCTGATACAAGCTATATCTATACCACACACCCTCTAACATACCTGATACAAGCTATATCTATACCACACACCCTCTAACATACCTGATACAAGCTATAACTATACCACACACCCTCTAACATACCTGATACAAGCTATATCTATACCACACACCCTCTAACATACCTGATACAAGTTATATCTATACCACACAGCCTCTAACATACCTGATACAAGCTATATCTATACCACACCCTCTAACATACCTGATCCAAGCTATATCTATACCACAGACCCTCTAACATACCTGAAACAAGCTATATCTATACCACACACCCTCTAACATACCTGATACAAGCTATATCTATACCACACACCCTCTAACATACCTGATCCAAGCTATATCTATACCACAGACCCTCTAACATACCTGATACAAGCTATATCTATACCACACACCCTATAACATACCTGATACAAGCTATATCTATACCGCACACCCTCTAACATACCTGATCCAAGCTATATCTATACCACACCCTCTAACATAACTGATACAAGCTATATCTATACCACACACCCTCTAACATACCTGATACAAGCTATATCTATACCACACACCCTCTAACATACCTGATACAAGCAATATCTATACCACACACCCTCTAACATACCTGATACAAGCTATATCTATACCACAGACCCTCTAACATACCTGATGCAAGCAATATCTATACCACACACCCTCTAACATACCTGATACAAGCTATATCTATACCACACACCCTCTAACATACCTGATACAAGCTATATCTATACCACACAGCCTCTAACATACCTGATACAAGCTATATCTATACCACACACCCTCTAACATACCTGATACAAGCTATATCTATACCACACACCCTCTAACATACCTGATACAAGCTATATCTATACCACAGACCCTCTAACATACCTGATACAAGCAATATCTATACCACACACCCTCTAACATACCTGATACAAGCTATATCTATACCACACACCCTCTAACATACCTGATACAAGCTATATCTATACCACACACCCTCTAACATACCTGATACAAGCTATATCTATACCACAGACCCTCTAACATACCTGATACAAGCAATATCTATACCACAGACCCTCTAACATACCTGATACAAGCTATATCTATACCACACACCCTCTAACATACCTGATACAAGCTATATCTATACCACACACCCTCTAACATACCTGATACAAGCTATATCTATACCACATACCCTCTAACATACCTGATACAAGCTATATCTATACCACACAGCCTCTAACATACCTGATACAAGCTATATCTATACCACACACCCTCTAACATACCTGATACAAGCTATATCTATACCACAGACCCTCTAACATACCTGATACAAGCTATATCTATACCACACACCCTCTAACATACCTGATACAAGCTATATCTATACCACAGACCCTCTAACATACCTGATACAAGCTATATCTATACCACAGACCCTCTAACATACCTGATACAAGCTATATCTATACCACACACCTTCTAACATACTTGATACAAGCTATATCTATACCACACACCCTCTAACATACCTGATACAAGCTATATCTATACCGCAGACCCTCTAACATACCTGATACAAGCTATATCTATACCACACACCCTCTAACATACCTGATACAAGCTATATCTATACCACATACCCTCTAACATACCTGATACAAGCTATATCTATACCACACAGCCTCTAACATACCTGATACAAGCTATATCTATACCACACACCCTCTAACATACCTGATACAAGCTATATCTATACCACACACCCTCTAACATACCTGATACAAGCTATATCTATACCACACACCCTCTAACATACCTGATACAAGCTATATCTATACCACACACCCTCTAACATACCTGATACAAGCTATATCTATACCACACAGCCTCTAACATACCTGATACAAGCTATATCTATACCACACACCCTCTAACATACCTGATACAAACTATATCTATACCACACAGCCTCTAACATACCTGATACAAGCTATATCTATACCACACACCTTCTAACATACTGATACAAGCTATATCTATACCACACAGCCTCTAACATACCTGATACAAGCTATATCTATACCACACACCCTCTAACATACCTGATACAAGCTATATCTATACCACACACCCTCTAACATACCTGATACAAGCTATATCTATACCACACACCCTCTAACATACCTGATACAAGCTATATCTATACCACACACCCTCTAACATACCTGATACAAGCTATAACTATACCACACACCCTCTAACATACCTGATACAAGCTATATCTATACCACACACCCTCTAACATACCTGATACAAGTTATATCTATACCACACAGCCTCTAACATACCTGATACAAGCTATATCTATACCACACCCTCTAACATACCTGATCCAAGCTATATCTATACCACAGACCCTCTAACATACCTGAAACAAGCTATATCTATACCACACAACCTATAACATACCTGATACAAGCTATATCTATACCACACAGCCTCTAACATACCTGATACAAGCTATATCTATACCACACACCCTCTAACATACCTGATACAAGCTATATCTATACCACACACCCTCTAACATACCTGATACAAGCTATAACTATACCACACACCCTCTAACATACCTGATACAAGCTATATCTATACCACACACCCTCTAACATACCTGATACAAGTTATATCTATACCACACAGCCTCTAACATACCTGATACAAGCTATATCTATACCACACCCTCTAACATACCTGATCCAAGCTATATCTATACCACAGACCCTCTAACATACCTGAAACAAGCTATATCTATACCACACACCCTCTAACATACCTGATACAAGCTATATCTATACCACACACCCTCTAACATACCTGATCCAAGCTATATCTATACCACAGACCCTCTAACATACCTGATACAAGCTATATCTATACCACACACCCTATAACATACCTGATACAAGCTATATCTATACCGCACACCCTCTAACATACCTGATCCAAGCTATATCTATACCACAGACCCTCTAACATACCTGATACAAGCTATATCTATACCACACAGCCTCTAACATACCTGATACAAGCTATATCTATACCACACACCCTCTAACATACCTGATACAAGCAATATCTATACCACACAGCCTCTAACATACCTGATACAAGCTATATCTATACCACACACCCTCTAACATACCTGATACAAGCAATATCTATACCACACAGCCTCTAACATACCTGATACAAGCTATATCTGTGTCAGACCTATTTTCATCCCAGAGTCCCTTGCGGAGGAAGCTTCGTATTTACATGACACTATGTTGTTGTTTGGTTGGGGGCACGTACCGCAGAGGTTAGTGGGAGGGGCCGGGCGGGCCGGAAGGGAGGGGGAGGGGGCTGCGGACGAGGGGGGAGGGTAGAGGTGGGGCAGTGTCGTCGTAGAGAGACCGGGGAGAGCTGAAGGATGGGGCGGGCAAGGGTGGGAGAGGCGAGAGGGGTGGGGGGAAGGCCGGGGGAGAGCTGGACGATAGGGCGGGGTAGGGTGAGAGAGGCCAGGGACTGGTGGGAAAAGGCTGGTGTGGGGGTGAGAGATCTGGGGCTTGGGGAAGAGGCCGGGACCGCAGGCCTAGGGGTAGGCGGGAGAGGGGTGGGAGAAGGAGTCTGGGTAGAGTGGGAGATGAGGGGGGAGAGGGCTGGGCAGAGGGCTGTGGGAAGGGCTGGGGGGAGGCCTGGGAGAAGCGGCTGGGGGAGGGCTAGGAGCCGTGGCGGGTGGGGGTGGAGAAGGCTGGGGGGAGGGCTAGGAGCCATGGGGCGTGGGGGTGGAGAGGAGTGCTAGGAGCCGTGGGGGATGGGGGTGGAGAAGGCTGAGGAAGGGCTAGGAGCCATGGGGCGTGGGGGTGGAGAAGGCTGGGGGAGGGCTAGGAGCCGTGGGGGGTGGGGGTGGAGAAGCCTGGGGGGAGGCTATGAAGGAGGCTCGGGTTGCCGAGGACCAGTGCCCTCGGAGATCACAGAGCGAGTACAAAGTTGAGCGTGAGCAGCCATCCAATAGTCAGTGATTGATACATTAGACAAAGGCAACATCAAGACAAACAACAAACAAACACCCAGTGTTTGCGGGGCAGAAATAGCTTCCGCCGGAACGAGCGATGGTCAGACCAGGGCACCTCCCCCGGCGACTGTTGTTGTCATATCCTTGCCTCCACCGCCAGCACCCCCCCCCCCCCCCCCCCCCACACACACACACACTCCGCCAACACCACACCTCGCTCACAGACGGCCCATCAATGATTCCGCACATCATTGAGTCAAAAGATGGTGGTTGGACATAATTAATCTCGCCATTTCACAAGCCCAATAACGAAGAATTTCTTTTAAAAGAATAGTTAATAGACTAATATAAGAATTCTTAAAAAATTATATTCAATACAAGAATTCTTAAAAATTAATAATTAATATAAGAATTCTTACAAATTAATAATTAAAATATGAAATCTTAAAACTTAATCATTAATAATTATTATAAGAACTTCTTTAAAAATATTATAAGTTATTAATATTTCGTCAGCAAGAAGAGTGCTTCCAGCCCTCATTACCCACAGACTCGCTGCCTTTCGGGCGGGGTTCGAGCCCCTCAGACCGGAGACATGGGCCACGTGGTGTTACACTTGAACCCTATCAAATGATCCTCATCCTATCGCGAAAGGTCAACGTGTCAAGGTTATCAGCACGCGACATCAACATAAACGTTCCCGGCATCCATTGCGGCCGGTTAGTATACCAATATCCGCGGAATGCCAGAAAGCGAAGAATGTTTAGAACAGGGCGGCGGGGGGCGGTTGGTTCAAGTGGGGGGAGTGGGGGAATGTCGGGAGTGAGGAATGTGAACTGAGCAGTGGAGGGTGGGATGGTGGGGGGGGGGGGGGGTTGTTCTCCTCCAGGGAGAGCTATCAGAGTATGTCACACACACCGTGACTGGCTGTGGCAGCTGTGCGGCTTACTGCCTGGCGCCTGGGCAGCCAATGGGGTGGGGTCCTGGGGCCAATGGGGGGGGGGGGGTCCTGGGGCCAATGGGGGGGGATCCTAGGGGCTGGGCTCCTGGGGTAGGGTCCTGGGGCCAATGGGGTGGGGGTCCTGGGGGCAATGGGGGGCGGGATCGGGGACCAATGGGGTGGGGTCCTGAGGCAATGAAGGGGGGGTCCTGGGGCCATGGGGGGGGATCCTGGGGGCAATGGGGCGGGAGGATCCGCGGACCAATGGGGGGGGGGTCCTGGGGCAATGGGGGGGGGGGGTGGGTCCTGCGGGCAATGGCGCGGGGAGTCCTGGGGCAATGGGGGGGGGGTCCGGGGACCAATGGGGGGGGGGTCCTGGGGCCCTTGGGGTGCGGGGTCTGGGGACCAATTGGGTGGAGTCTTGGGGTCAATGGGATGGGGTCCTTCACTGGCCGCCACGGCCACAGCGGTAACGGTAGCGGGGAGGCGGCGGCCAGGGGTAAAGACAGCGCTGCCCTCAGTAAGCCGTCAATCTCATGTGTCTATGTGACGTCATCCATGCTAAGCCATCACGTGGTCATCACGTGAGCAGTGGCAGGTCATGTGACGGCATCAAGACATCCATATTATGTTATGTGACTTCATCAAGTCATCCATGTCATGTGACGTCATCAAAGCCATATCATGTCACACCTACAATCTCCCTGCCACCATAGTTTGATATTAGCACCACTCTCTCCATCCCTCCCTGATCGAGATGTCCGGGGTCGCATAGCGGATAAGTAGCGTACCCCCCCCCCACCTATAATAATATGGGGGGCACCATGCACATGGTAGGCCGCGGCACCCGCAAACCACGGGGCCATGTGGGTTCTGTTTTTTCTTTCTTTGTGGGCGGATATTTCTTTTAGTCCTAAAAGCGCAAATCTGCGTGCAGCTATAAACTTGTTTATCTGGTTTCCATGACGTTTGGAGGAATGGAGAAACACAGGTAGTTACAACCAGCAAGTTAAAACCCGTCCCCACAGTATAACATTTAATTCTCATCTTTCCCTGATTGCCAGTTTTCCTGCACGTTGAAGGGATATGTCGTGGCAACAATCATCTCAACAGATACAGTATTTACCACTAAATACCACATTATACTCATCTTAATATTAATTCCTTAATATAATCATATATAATGCACTGAATCATGTCATGACAGACAAGACGCGAGAAGAGACGACAAGCCACGCGGACCATTACATTGAGAAATGAGTTGCAGCGAGCTATATACGATAATACGACGTGCTGCAGTACCTTCGCTGCGCTTCCGGACATGGTAGAAGCCGCTGTCCCCCCGGCCGTCCCGGGAGTACCCGTCCCGGGGGTACGCGTCCCGGGGGGGTCCCGCCCTGGACCCATCCGGACGCAGACCCCGCACCAACTCCACGTCGTCTGCAACAACAAACACAACTCAACGTCAACACACCACATCGCTAAAAGCCGGGTCTAAGAGCATTGTACGCTATATCCATGTCCTTTCGTGTCATCTACGTCATCTCATGTCATCTGTCCTCTCATGTCATATATGTCATCTTATGTCATCTATGTATTCTCGTGTCATCTACGTCACCTCATGCCATCTATGTCATCTCAGGTCATCTGTCTTCTCATGTCATCTACGTCATTTCATGTCATCTGTCCTCTCATGTCATATATGTCATTTCATGTCCTCCATGTCATTTCGTGTCATCTACGTCACCTCCTGTCATCTACGTCACCTCATGTCGTCTACGTCATCTCGTGCCATCTATGTCATCGCCTCTCATGTCATCTACGTCACCTTTTGTCATCTATGTCATCTCATGTCATTTATGTCCTTTCGTGTCATCTGTCATCTATATCCTCTCATGTCATCTATGTCATCTCAAGCCATCTATATCATCTCATGGATTTCATATCACGTCATGTCATCTACGTCACCTCATGTCATCTACGTCACCTCATGCCATCTGTCATCACATGTCATCTATGTCATCTATATCCTCTCATGTCATCTATGTCATCTCAAGCCATCTATATCATCTCATGGATTTCATGTCTCGTCATGTCATCTACGTCTTCTCATGTCAGCTACGTCTTCTCATGTCCTCTGACCTCTCATGTCATCCATGTCATTTCAGGTCATCTACGTCATCTCATGTCGTCTACGTCATCTCATGTCATTTATGTCATCTCATGTCATCTGTCATCTCATGTCATCTATGTCTTCTCATCTTGCCGATACATGAATCTGGTTGTTTGTCTGTACATGTATCTGCCTGTTTGACGGTACACATATCTGATTGTTGACGGTACAGGTATCTGGCTGTTTGATGGTACATGTATCTGGTTGTTTGACGGTACAGATATTCACCGTGATATTTACTGTGGGTTTCTTTCGGTCAATGAACAGGCCAGTTAACCGGTTCATGAACGTATCTATTAAGTAAAGCAATGTATAGAGTAGCCTGGTATACATATACTGCCCTGTCAGCTGATACCACCAGTCGGTTGTGTACTGGTATACATATACTGCCCTGTCAGCTGATACCACCAGTCGGTTGTGTACTGGTATACATATACTGCCCTGTCAGCTGATACAACCAGTCGGTTGTGTACTGGTATACATATACTGCCCTGTCAGCTGATACCACCAGTCGGTTGTGTACTGGTATACATATACTGCCCTGTCAGCTGATACCACCAGTCGGTTGTGTACTGGTATACATATACTGCCCTGTCAGCTGATACCACCAGTCGGTTGTGTACTGGTATACATATACTGCCCTGTCAGCTGATACCACCAGTCGGTTGTGTACTGGTATACATATACTGCCCTGTCAGCTGATACAACCAGTCGGTTGTGTACTGGTATACATATACTGCCCTGTCAGCTGATACCACCAGTCGGTTGTGTACTGGTATACATATACTGCCCTGTCAGCTGATACCACCAGTCGGTTGTGTACTGGTATACATATACTGCCCTGTCAGCTGATACCACCAGTCGGTTGTGTACTGGTATACATATACTGCCCTGTCAGCTGATACCACCAGTCGGTTGTGTACTGGTATACATATACTGTCCTGTCAGCTGATACCACCAGTCGGTTGTGTACTGGTATACATATACTGCCCTGTCAGCTGATACCACCAGTCGGTTGTGTACTGGTATACATATACTGCCCTGTCAGCTGATACCACCAGTCGGTTGTTTACTGGTATACATATACTGCCCTGTCAGCTGATACCACCAGTCGGTTGTGTACTGGTATACATATACTGCCCTGTCAGCTGATACCACCAGTCGGTTGTGTACTGGTATACATATACTGCCCTGTCAGCTGATACCACCAGTCGGTTGTGTACTGGTATACATATACTGCCCTGTCAGCTGATACCACCAGTCGGTTGTGTACTGGTATACATATACTGCCCTGTCAGCTGATACCACCAGTCGGTTGTGTACTGGTATACATATACTGCCCTGTCAGCTGATACCACCAGTCGGTTGTTTGGTTTAAACATATTTATTTAACGAGGATACCCCGAATAGGATACGCTAGGAACATGGGGTTTCCTCAAAAAAATGAAAAGCAATATGTTACAATTTAAAACAAAATATGCAATAGTACAATGGTACCATGGCGAGGCAAGTTTGATCACATATAACGGTACATGAAAAGAGACAGGAAGAGGGAAGAGGGATAGACTTAAAGGCTTACTCCAGACAGATTATTGATATCTGAAACGATGAGTAGATGCAACAAATGTAGATATGGCGTCAATAATAATAGAGTTTGCAGTAAGACGCTCGTGGCCGTAGAGGAATAAATGTACAATATCTTTTCGATTGAGGTCATGAGTCCTAATAAAACTGCCGATTAAATATTCTTTTTCGTAGTTATAATTAGGGCAGTCGAGAAAATAATGCATAACAGTCTCACTAAGAGCACCACATGAACAGTAGGGGCTTTCGTTGCATAGTTTATCGTACAGGTGTTTGTTTAAATTGCTAAAACCCAGTCGCATTTGCGCTAATGTCACTTGCAATTTTCTTGAACCCATATAGAAGTAGCTTATCTTGTTTTGACGTATGGTATACAGAGAGCAATACAGAGATCGAAATTGGCTAACAGATTGACAATTACGCAGTGCACGCGGCAAAGAGTTCCACCTTCGTGTACCTGCGCGGAAGAAACTAGATAAGTAGCTATTGGTTGTACAATGGATGGTGCGGAATTGATTGGCATTCGGTTGTGTACTGGTATACATATACTGCCCTGTCAGCTGATACCACCAGTCGGTTGTGTACTGGTATACATATACTGCCCTGTCAGCTGATACCACCAGTCGGTTGTGTACTGGTATACATATACTGCCCTGTCAGCTGATACCACCAGTCGGTTGTGTACTGGTATACATATACTGCCCTGTCAGCTGATACCACCAGTCGGTTGTGTACTGGTATACATATACTGCCCTGTCAGCTGATACCACCAGTCGGTTGTGTACTGGTATACATATACTGCCCTGTCAGCTGATACCACCAGTCGGTTGTGTACTGGTATACATATACTGCCCTGTCAGCTGATACAACCAGTCGGTTGTGTACTGGTATACATATACTGCCCTGTCAGCTGATACCACCAGTCGGTTGTGTACTGGTATACATATACTGCCCTGTCAGCTGATACAACCAGTCGGTTGTGTACTGGTATACATATACTGCCCTGTCAGCTGATACCACCAGTCGGTTGTGTACTGGTATACATATACTGCCCTGTCAGCTGATACAACCAGTCGGTTGTGTACTGGTATACATATACTGCCTTGTCAGCTGATACAACCAGTCGGTTGTGTACTGGTATACATATACTGCCCTGTCAGCTGATACCACCAGTCGGTTGTGTACTGGTATACATATACTGCCCTGTCAGCTGATACCACCAGTCGGTTGTGTACTGGTATACATATACTGCCCTGTCAGCTGATACCACCAGTCGGTTGTGTACTGGTATACATATACTGCCCTGTCAGCTGATACCACCAGTCGGTTGTGTACTGGTATACATATACTGCCCTGTCAGCTGATACAACCAGTCGGTTGTGTACTGGTATACAAATACTGCCCTGTCAGCTGATACCACCAGTCGGTTGTGTACTGGTATACATATACTGCCCTGTCAGCTGATACCACCAGTCGGTTGTGTACTGGTATACATATACTGCCCTGTCAGCTGATACAACCAGTCGGTTGTGTACTGGTATACAAATACTGCCCTGTCAGCTGATACCACCAGTCGGTTGTGTACTGGTATACATATACTGCCCTGTCAGCTGATACCACCAGTCAGTTGTCAGCTGGTATATGTAAGCGGCCAGTTGGCCGGTACATTAGTTCGCCCGTCAGTCCACCAATCTCTCACTCTCCGCGCAAACAGGCTGACCATGTGGCTGATGTTGTCTTTACGAGGTGCTAAAGATGTCCATCATATCGACTATTCTCTACGAATGTGTTGCTTCCGCGGTCCTTGGCAAGTAACAGCATCTGTCAGAGCCACTCACTCTGACCTATTACCAGTGATTACCAGTGGTATCAGTGACACCACTGATACCAGTGATACCGGGGACACCAGTGATACCGGTGACACCAGTGATACCACTGATACCGGTGACACCAGTGATATCACTGATACCAGTGATACCGGTGACACCAGTGATACCACTGATACCGGTGACACCAGTAATATCACTGATACCGGTGACACCACTGATATCACTGATACCGGTGACAAAAGTGATATCACTGATACCGGTGACACCACTGATACCGGTGATACCGGTGACACCAGTGACTACCAGTGATTGTTAGGTGTTCAGCCATGCCCCACATCTCACGCACGCCGGGGCGCCTCCCTAGCTCAGTTGATAAGCAACACGAGTTGCACATCGACAAGTCGCGGGTTCGAATCCCGCCCCTGCATCCAGGGCAAGTGTTATCTAACCTCATTTCGCTGTCCCGGGGAGGTTCCTTGGCCCGCTTTAGTCTTCACATCCACAAGCTGGGTCCGTTCCGACAGGGACTAATTATGCACAGAAAAGACGAATGCCCTCGAAAACGATTGACAAGCACTGTAAATCTGTCGGTGTGCACGTTGGACATCTGTGATCTACACTACAGGGAAGTGGCCATCACCAACGCAATGACAACCATGTCATTTTATTGCTCATGAATCGTATTACGTTAAAGTTACATGTGGAGCTGACCGTTGCAACGGCTGTACCAAAATAAACATAAACAGGAAATGTTACCTTTGACCACAAGCAGTGTCAACGGCCACCGCCAAAGTAAAAGTGGCGCTCCAGACGCTTCTATTGTCTCATATAATTTAGCGCTTGGGCCCCCTGTCGGTGGCACCGGTGTACACACGTTTATGACGTTTCAAATCAGCACAAGTTTTCATTTTTGTGGCGGACAATTCATGAATTTGAAATGTTTTGCTCATTGGCAGATAATTGGTGAGCGATATGGTAGGTGTTTATTGTCTGTTATGAACCTTAAGGCCTTAGGTTTGTGTACTTATACGCAAATTTGGCATTCAAAAACAGCGAAACAACTCCACATGCATCTTTAAGTATCTAGAAAAAACTATATGAAGGAGTGGGGATTCCCATATTAGCGCACGTCTTTTATTAATACTAACATAACATTCCTCCCACCATTGGAACGTGGTGTGCGGTAATGACAACTGTAACGTTGGGAAATAAAAGGTTCACTAAAATTCTGAATTGCGTGTACCCATCGAAGCATATGGGGGGCAGTTTTGCAATCTGCATGTTAGGAAGCCGAGCGAAGAAGGAAACATATTTAAAGAACAAAGGTAGCATGAAATCAACCTGGGAATACGAAGTAAAGAAGTCAGTATGAAAATCAATTAAAATTCGGTATCAAGCGAATTGTCATCAGAATTGGTGATTGTGAGACAGCAGGGGGAAGAGGGGCGGACCAGCTTGGTGATTGTCAGGCAGCACGGGGAAGAGGGGCGGACCAGCTTGGTGATTGTCAGACAGCACGGGGAAGAAGGGCGGACCAGCTTGGTTATTGTCAAACAGCACGGGGAAGAGGGGCGGACCAGCTTGGTGATTGTCAGACATCACGGGGAAGAGTGGCGGACCAGCTTGGTGATTGTCAGACAGCACGGGGAAGAAGGGCGGACCAGCTTGGTTATTGTCAAACAGCACGGGGAAGAGGGGCGGACCAGCTTGGTGATTGTCAGACATCACGGGGAAGAGTGGCGGACCAGCTTGGTGATTGTCAGACAGCACGGGGAAGAGGGGCGGACCAGCTTGGTGATTGTCAGACAGCACGGGGAAGAGGGGCGGACCAGCTTGGTGATTGTCAGACAGCACGGGGAGGAGGGGCGGGCTAGCTTGGTGATTGTCAGACAGCACGGGCAAGAGGGGCGGACCAGCTTGGTGATTGTCAGACAGCACGGGGAAGAGGGGCGGACCAGCTTGGTGATTGTCAGACAGCAAGGGGAAGAGGGGCGGACCAGCTTGGTGATTGTCAGACAGCACGGGGAAGAGGGGCGGACCAGGTTGGTGATTGTCAGACAGCACGGGGAAGAGGGGCGGACCAGGTTGGTGATTGTCAGACATCACGGGGAAGAGGGGCGGACCAGGTTGGTGATTGTCAGACATCACGGGGAAGAGGGGCGGACCAGGTTGGTGATTGTCAGACAGCACGGGGAAGAGGGGCGGACCAGCTTGGTGATTGTCAGACAGAACGGGAAAGAGGGGCGGACCAGCTTGGTGATTGTCAGACAGCACGGGGAAGAGGGGCGGACCAGCTTGGTGATTGTCAGACAGCACGGGGAAGAGGGGCGGACCAGGTTGGTGATTGTCAGACAGCACGGGGAAGAGGGGCGGACCAGGTTGGTGATTGTCAGACATCACGGGGAAGAGGGGCGGACCAGGTTGGTGATTGTCAGACATCACGGGGAAGAGGGGCGGACCAGGTTGGTGATTGTCAGACAGCACGGGGAAGAGGGGCGGACCAGCTTGGTGATTGTCAGACAGCACGGGGAAGAGGGACGGACCAGCTTGGTGATTGTCAGACAGCACGGGGAAGAGGGGCGGACCAGCTTGGTGATTGTCAGACAGCACGGGAAAGAGGGGCGGACCAGCTTGGTGATTGTCAGACAGCACGGGGAAGAGGGGCGGACCAGCTTGGTGATTGTCAGACAGCACGGGGAAGAGGGGCGGACCAGCTTGGTGATTGTCAGACAGCACGGGGAAGAGGGGCGGACCAGCTTGGTGATTGTCAGACAGCACGGGAAAGAGGGGCGGACCAGCTTGGTGATTGTCAGACAGCACGGGGAAGAGGGGCGGACCAGCTTGGTGATTGTCAGACAGCACGGGGAAGAGGGGCGGACCAGCTTGGTGATTGTCAGACAGCACGGGGAAGAGGGGCGGACCAGCTTGGTGATTGTCAGACAGCACGGGGAAGAGGGGCGGACCAGCTTGGTGATTGTCAGATAGCACGGGGAAGAGGGGCGGACCAGCTTGGTGATTGTCAGACAGAACGGGAAAGAGGTGCGGACCAGCTTGGTGATTGTCAGACAGCACGGGGAAGAGGGGCGGACCAGCTTGGTGATTGTCAGACAGCACGGGGAAGAGGGGCGGACCAGCTTGGTGATTGTCAGACAGCACGGGGAAGAGGGGCGGACCAGCTTGGTTATGTCAGACAGCACGGGGAAGAGGGGCGGACCAGGTTGGTGATTGTCAGACAGCACGGGGAAGAGGGGCGGACCAGGTTGGTGATTGTCAGACATCACGGGGAAGAGGGGCGGACCAGGTTGGTGATTGTCAGACATCACGGGGAAGAGGGGCGGACCAGGTTGGTGATTGTCAGACAGCACGGGGAAGAGGGGCGGACCAGCTTGGTGATTGTCAGACAGCACGGGGAAGAGGGACGGACCAGCTTGGTGATTGTCAGACAGCACGGGGAAGAGGGACGGACCAGCTTGGTGATTGTCAGACAGCACGGGGAAGAGGGGCGGACCAGCTTGGTGATTGTCAGACAGCACGGGAAAGAGGGGCGGACCAGCTTGGTGATTGTCAGACAGCACGGGGAAGAGGGGCGGACCAGCTTGGTGATTGTCAGACAGCACGGGGAAGAGGGGCGGACCAGCTTGGTGATTGTCAGACAGCACGGGGAAGAGGGGCGGACCAGCTTGGTGATTGTCAGACAGCACGGGGAAGAGGGGCGGACCAGCTTGGTGATTGTCAGACAGCACGGGGAAGAGGGGCGGACCAGCTTGGTGATTGTCAGACAGCACGGGAAAGAGGGGCGGACCAGCTTGGTGATTGTCAGACAGCACGGGGAAGAGGGGCGGACCAGCTTGGTGATTGTCAGACAGCACGGGGAAGAGGGGCGGACCAGCTTGGTGATTGTCAGACAGCACGGGGAAGAGGGGCGGACCAGCTTGGTGATTGTCAGACAGCACGGGGAAGAGGGGCGGACCAGCTTGGTGATTGTCAGACAGCACGGGAAAGAGGGGCGGACCAGCTTGGTGATTGTCAGATAGCACGGGGAAGAGGGGCGGACCAGCTTGGTGATTGTCAGACAGAACGGGAAAGAGGGGCGGACCAGCTTGGTGATTGTCAGACAGCACGGGGAAGAGGGGCGGACCAGCTTGGTGATTGTCAGACAGCACGGGGAAGAGGGGCGGACCAGCTTGGTGATTGTCAGACAGCACGGGGAAGAGGGGCGGACCAGCTTGGTGATTGTCAGACAGCACGGGGAAGAGGGGCGGACCAGGTTGGTGATTGTCAGACATCACGGGGAAGAGGGGCGGACCAGCTTGGTGATTGTCAGACAGCACGGGGAAGAGGGGCGGACCAGCTTGGTGATTGTCAGACAGCACGGGGAAGAGGGGCGGACCAGGTTGGTGATTGTCAGACAGCACGGGGAAGAGGGGCGGACCAGCTTGGTGATTGTCAGACATCACGGGGAAGAGGGGCGGATCAGCTTGGTGACTGTCAGACAGCAAGGGGAAGAGGGGCGGACCAGCGTGGTGATTGTCAGACAGCACGGGGAAGAGGGGCGGACCAGCTTGGTGATTATGAGACAGCACGGGGAAGAGGGGCGGACCAGCTTGGTGATTGTCAGACAGCACGGGGAAGAGGGGCGGACCAGCTTGGTGATTGTCAGACAGCACGGGGAAGAGGGGCGGACCAGCTTGGTGATTGTCAGACAGCACGGGGAAGAGGGGCGGACCAGGTTGGTGATTGTCAGACAGCACGGGAAAGAGGGGCGGACCAGCTTGGTGATTGTCAGACAGCACGGGGAAGAGGGGCGGACCAGCTTGGTGATTGTCAGACAGCACGGGGAAGAGGGGCGGACCAGCTTGGTGATTGTCAGACAGCACGGGGAAGAGGGGCGGACCAGCTTGGTGATTGTCAGACAGCACGGGGAAGAGGGACGGACCAGCTTGGTGATTGTCAGACAGCACGGGGAAGAGGGGCGGACCAGCTTGGTGATTGTCAGACAGCACGGGGAAGAGGGGCGGACCAGCTTGGTGATTGTCAGATAGCACGGGGAAGAGGGGCGGACCAGCTTGGTGTTTGTCAGACAGAACGGGAAAGAGGGGCGGACCAGCTTGGTGATTGTCAGACAGCACGGGGAAGAGGGGCGGACCAGCTTGGTGATTGTCAGACAGCACGGGGAAGAGGGGCGGACCAGCTTGGTGATTGTCAGACAGCACGGGGAAGAGGGGCGGACCAGCTTGGTGATTGTCAGACAGCACGGGGAAGAGGGGCGGACCAGGTTGGTGATTGTCAGACATCACGGGGAAGAGGGGCGGATCAGCTTGGTGACTGTCAGACAGCAAGGGGAAGAGGGGCGGACCAGCGTGGTGATTGTCAGACAGCACGGGGAAGAGGGGCGGACCAGCTTGGTGATTATGAGACAGCACGGGGAAGAGGGGCGGACCAGCTTGGTGATTGTCAGACAGCACGGGGAAGAGGGGCGGACCAGCTTGGTGATTGTCAGACAGCACGGGAAAGAGGGGCGGACCAGCTTGGTGATTATGAGACAGCAAGGGGAATCTTATTTGCCACAAAGCGATACAAAGCGAACACAGGCGAAGCCAAAACGAACAGGAATGGACCAACGCTGCCCTTCCAACCAACAGAGAACCAACGCCATGCCGCCCGAGTTACCTGTGGGTGATGGGAAGATAAGCATGTGGTTGGCAAAGCTGGCCTGCCACCTGTGTCTACCCCAGGCGTCGTCAGTTTCTACGATAAACCAGGGCATGTCATGGTAGCCGTCACAGTGGGCTACTGGGCCAGGCGGCTATGGCCTCGACACACCTGCAAACAACCACAGCCTCAAGTTGAAACCCATGGAGCGGGCTCACCTACAAGGAGCAACGCTCCGGGCAGAGTTATTATTACATAACAGTCCAATGATTCACCACCGCTCCATAGCTTATGGGTGAAGACATCTGCAACATCTGACTAGTTCAATAGTAATAGGACAAGGGAATTATGCATAGAAGAGAGCTACACCCCATGCAACCAACACAATAACACAACTGCGGTAAGATCAGTGCTATCAATGCAACAGAGATACCATTTCTATCAATAAGACAGCAGAGATACCAATTCTACCAACACGACAGTAGGCAGATCATTTCTACCAATACAACAGCAGACATATAATTTCTACCA
>OZ025248.1:9078576-9148205 GCA_964019135.1 Arenicola marina | reverse complement strand
TAATGGCAGGACCTCTCATCCTAGCAGAATCTCTAATAATGGCCGGACCTCTCATCCCAGCAGAATCTCTAATAATGGCAGGACCTCTCATCCTAGCAGAATCTCTAATAATGGCAGGACCTCTCATCCTAGCAGAATCTCTAATAATGGCAGGACCTCTCATCCTAGCAGAATCTCTAATAATGGCAGGACCTCTCATCCTAGCAGAATCTCTAATAATGGCAGGACCTCTCATCCTAGCAGAATCTCTAATAATGGCAGGACCTCTCATCCTAGCAGAATCTCTCATCATGGCAGGACCTCTCATCCTAGCAGAATCTCTAATAATGGCAGGACCTCTCATCCTAGCAGAATCTCTAATAATGGCAGGACCTCTCATCCCAGCAGAATCTCTCATCATGGCAGGACCTCTCATCCTAGCAGAATCTCTAATAATGGCAGGACCTCTCATCCTAGCAGAATCTCTAATAATGGCAGGACCTCTCATCCTAGCAGAATATCTAATAATGGCAGGACCTCTCATCCTAGCAGAATCTCTAATAATGGCAGGACCTCTCATCCTAGCAGAATCTCTAATAATGGCAGGACCTCTCATCCCAGCAGAATCTCTCATCATAACATGAGCTTTCGTCATGAAGGGATCTCTCATTATGACCGGATCTGTTATAATGACAGGATAGTTCATCATGTGACATTAGATGGAAAAAACGTTGTCAGATGTTGCTTCGACAGGATATGTTGTAAGACTGCAGTACATGGCAATGCACTGCTTCATGATACTGTGACATGACTTCAGTCGATACCACACTGCATACATGATTGGGACAAGGCAATGAGGGTTAGCGACTGTCTGTGTGCGCGGGGAGGGGTCAGGGACTGCATCACTCGACCAATGTCATAGACCACTCTCTGTGTGCGCGGGGAGGGGTCAGGGACTGCACCACTCGACCAATGTCATAGACCACTCTCTGTGTGCGCGGGGAGGGGTCAGGGACTGCATCACTCGACCAATGTCATAGACCACTCTCTGTGTGCGCGGGGAGGGGTCAGGGACTGCATCACTCGACCAATGTCATAGACCACTCTCTGTGTGCGCGGGGAGGGGTCAGGGACTGCACCACTCGACCAATGTCATAGACCACTCTCTGTGTGCGCGGGGAGGGGTCAGGGACTGCATCACTCGGCCAATGTCATAGACCACTCTCTGTGTGCGCGGGGAGGGGTCAGGGACTGCATCACTCGACCAATGTCATAGACCACTCTCTGTATGCGCGGGGAGGGGTCAGGGACTGCATCACTCGACCAATGTCATAGACCACTCTCTGTGTGCGCGGGGAGGGGTCAGGGACTGCATCACTCGACCAATGTCATAGACCACTCTCTGTGTGCGCGGGGAGGGGTCAGGGACTGCATCACTCGACCAATGTCATAGACCACTCTCTGTGTGCGCGGGGAGGGGTCAGGGACTGCATCACTCGACCAATGTCATAGACCACTCTCTGTGTGCGCGGGGAGGGGTCAGGGACTGCACCACTCGACCAATGTCATAGACCACTCTCTGTGTGCGCGGGGAGGGGTCAGGGACTGCATCACTTGACCAATGTCATAGACCACTCTCTGTGTGCGCGGGGAGGGGTCAGGGACTGCATCACTCGACCAATGTCATAGACCACTCTCTGTGTGCGCGGGGAGGGGTCAGGGACTGCATCACTCGACCAATGTCATAGACCACTCTCTGTGTGCGCGGGGAGGGGTCAGGGACTGCATCACTCGACCAATGTCATAGACCACTCTCTGTGTGCGCGGGGAGGGGTCAGGGACTGCATCATTCGACCAATGTCATAGACCACTCTCTGTGTGCGCGGGGAGGGGTCAGGGACTGCATCACTCGACCAATGTCATAGACCACTCTCTGTGTGCGCGGGGAGGGGTCAGGGACTGCATCACTCGACCAATGTCATAGACCACTCTCTGTGTGCGCGGGGAGGGGTCAGGGACTGCATCACTTGACCAATGTCATAGACCACTCTCTGTGTGCGCGGGGAGGGGTCAGGGACTGCATCACTCGACCAATGTCATAGACCACTCTCTGTGTGCGCGGGGAGGGGTCAGGGACTGCATCACTCGACCAATGTCATAGACCACTCTCTGTGTGCGCGGGGAGGGGTCAGGGACTGCATCACTCGACCAATGTCATAGACCACTCTCTGTGTGCGCGGGGAGGGGTCAGGGACTGCATCACTCGACCAATGTCATAGACCACTCTCTGTGTGCGCGGGGAGGGGTCAGGGACTGCATCACTCGACCAATGTCATAGACCACTCTCTGTGTGCGCGGGGAGGGGTCAGGGACTGCATCACTCGACCAATGTCATAGACCACTCTCTGTGTGCGCGGTGGGGGGGGGGGTCAGGGACTGCATCACTCGACCAATGTCATAGACCACTCTCTGTGTGCGCGGGGAGGGGTCAGGGACTGCATCACTCGACCAATGTCATAGACCACTCTCTGTGTGCGCGGGGAGGGGTCAGGGACTGCATCACTCGACCAATGTCATAGACCACTCTCTGTGTGCGCGGGGAGGGGTCAGGGACTGCATCCCTTGACCAATGTCATAGACCACTCTCTGTGTGCGCGGGGAGGGGTCAGGGACTGCATCACTCGACCAATGTCATAGACCACTCTCTGTGTGCGCGGGGAGGGGTCAGGGACTGCATCACTCGACCAATGTCATAGACCACTCTCTGTGTGCGCGGGGAGGGGTCAGGGACTGCATCACTCGACCAATGTCATAGACCACTCTCTGTGTGCGCGGGGAGGGGTCAGGGACTGCATCACTCGACCAATGTCATAGACCACTCTCTGTGTGCGCGGGGAGGGGTCAGGGACTGCATCACTCGACCAATGTCATAGACCACTCTCTGTGTGCGCGGGGAGGGGTCAGGGACTGCATCACTCGGCCAATGTCATAGACCACTCTCTGTGTGCGCGGGGAGGGGTCAGGAACTGCATCACTCGACCAATGTCATAGACCACTCTCTGTGTGCGCGGGGAGGGGTCAGGGACTGCATCACTCGACCAGTGTCATAGACCACTCTCTGTGTGCGCGGGGAGGGGTCAGGGACTGCATCACTCGACCAATGTCATAGACCACTCTCTGTGTGCGCGGGGAGGGGTCAGGGACTGCATCACTCGACCAATGTCATAGACCACTCTCTGTGTGCGCGGGGAGGGGTCAGGGACTGCATCACTCGGCCAATGTCATAGACCACTCTCTGTGTGCGCGGGGAGGGGTCAGGGACTGCATCACTCGACCAATGTCATAGACCACTCTCTGTGTGCGCGGGGAGGGGTCAGGGACTGCATCACTCGGCCAATGTCATAGACCACTCTCTGTGTGCGCGGGGAGGGGTCAGGGACTGCATCACTAGACCAATGTCATAGACCACTCTCTGTGTGCGCGGGGAGGGGTCAGGGACTGCATCACTCGACCAATGTCATAGACCACTCTCTGTGTGCGCGGGGAGGGGTCAGGGACTGCATCACTCGACCAGTGTCATAGACCACTCTCTGTGTGCGCGGGGAGGGGTCAGGGACTGCATCACTCGGCCAATGTCATAGACCACTCTCTGTGTGCGCGGGGAGGGGTCAGGGACTGCATCACTCGACCAATGTCATAGACCACTCTCTGTGTGCGCGGGGAGGGGTCAGGGACTGCATCACTCGACCATTGTCATAGACCATTCTCTGTGTGCGCGGGGAGGGGTCAGGGACTGCATCACTCGACCAATGTCATAGACCACTCTCTGTGTGCGCGGGGAGGGGTCAGGGACTGCATCACTCGACCAATGTCATAGACCACTCTCTGTGTGCGCGGGGAGGGGTAAGGGACTGCATCACTCGACCAATGTCATAGACCACTCTCTGTGTGCGCGGGGAGGGGTCAGGGACTGCATCACTCGACCAATGTCATAGACCACTCTCTGTGTGCGCGGGGAGGGGTCAGGGACTGCATCACTCGACCAATGTCATAGACCACTCTCTGTGTGCGCGGGGAGGGGTCAGGGACTGCATCACTCGACCAATGTCATAGACCACTCTCTGTGTGCGCGGGGAGGGGTCAGGGACTGCATCACTCGACCAATGTCATAGACCACTCTCTGTGTGCGCGGGGAGGGGTCAGGGACTGCATCACTCGACCAATGTCATAGACCCCTCTCTGTGTGCGCGGGGAGGGGTCAGGGACTGCATCACTCGACCAATGTCATAGACCACTCTCTGTGTGCGCGGGGAGGGGTCAGGGACTGCATCACTCGACCAATGTCATAGACCACTCTCTGTGTGCGCGGGGAGGGGTCAGGGACTGCACCACTCGACCAATGTCATAGACCACTCTCTGTGTGCGCGGGGAGGGGTCAGGGACTGCATCACTTGACCAATGTCATAGACCACTCTCTGTGTGCGCGGGGAGGGGTCAGGGACTGCATCACTCGACCAATGTCATAGACCACTCTCTGTGTGCGCGGGGAGGGGTCAGGGACTGCATCACTCGACCAATGTCATAGACCACTCTCTGTGTGCGCGGGGAGGGGTCAGGGACTGCATCACTCGACCAATGTCATAGACCACTCTCTGTGTGCGCGGGGAGGGGTCAGGGACTGCATCACTCGACCAATGTCATAGACCACTCTCTGTGTGCGCGGGGAGGGGTCAGGGACTGCATCACTCGACCAATGTCATAGACCACTCTCTGTGTGCGCGGGGAGGGGTCAGGGACTGCATCACTCGACCAATGTCATAGACCACTCTCTGTGTGCGCGGGGAGGGGTCAGGGACTGCATCACTTGACCAATGTCATAGACCACTCTCTGTGTGCGCGGGGAGGGGTCAGGGACTGCATCACTCGACCAATGTCATAGACCACTCTCTGTGTGCGCGGGGAGGGGTCAGGGACTGCATCACTCGACCAATGTCATAGACCACTCTCTGTGTGCGCGGGGAGGGGTCAGGGACTGCATCACTCGACCAATGTCATAGACCACTCTCTGTGTGCGCGGGGAGGGGTCAGGGACTGCATCACTCGACCAATGTCATAGACCACTCTCTGTGTGCGCGGGGAGGGGTCAGGGACTGCATCACTCGACCAATGTCATAGACCGCTCTCTGTGTGCGCGGGGAGGGGTCAGGGACTGCATCACTTGACCAATGTCATAGACCACTCTCTGTGTGCGCGGGGAGGGGTCAGGGACTGCATCACTCGACCAATGTCATAGACCACTCTCTGTGTGCGCGGGGAGGGGTCAGGGACTGCATCACTCGACCAATGTCATAGACCACTCTCTGTGTGCGCGGGGAGGGGTCAGGGACTGCATCACTCGACCAATGTCATAGACCACTCTCTGTGTGCGCGGGGAGGGGTCAGGGACTGCATCACTTGACCAATGTCATAGACCACTCTCTGTGTGCGCGTGGAGGGGTCAGGGACTGCATCACTCGACCAATGTCATAGACCACTCTCTGTGTGCGCGGGGAGGGGTCAGGGACTGCATCACTCGGCCAATGTCATAGACCACTCTCTGTGTGCGCGGGGAGGGGTCAGGGACTGCATCACTCGACCAATGTCATAGACCGCTCTCTGTGTGCGCGGGGAGGGGTCAGGGACTGCATCACTCGACCAATGTCATAGACCACTCTCTGTGTGCGCGGGGAGGGGTCAGGGACTGCATCACTCGGCCAATGTCATAGACCACTCTCTGTGTGCGCGGGGAGGGGTCAGGGACTGCATCACTCGACCAATGTCATAGACCACTCTCTGTGTGCGCGGGGGGGGGGTCAGGGACTGCATCACTCGACCAATGTCATAGACCACTCTCTGTGTGCGCGGGGAGGGGTCAGGGACTGCATCACTCGGCCAATGTCATAGACCACTCTCTGTGTGCGCGGGGAGGGGTCAGGGACTGCATCACTCGACCAATGTCATAGACCACTCTCTGTGTGCGCGGGGAGGGGTCAGGGACTGCATCACTCGACCAATGTCATAGACCACTCTCTGTGTGCGCGGGGAGGGGTCAGGGACTGCATCACTCGGCCAATGTCATAGACCACTCTCTGTGTGCGCGGGGAGGGGTCAGGGACTGCATCACTCGACCAATGTCATAGACCACTCTCTGTGTGCGCGGGGAGGGGTCAGGGACTGCATCACTCGACCAATGTCATAGACCACTCTCTGTGTGCGCGGGGAGGGGTCAGGGACTGCATCACTCGACCAATGTCATAGACCACTCTCTGTGTGCGCGGGGAGGGGTCAGGGACTGCATCACTCGACCAATGTCATAGACCACTCTCTCTGTGCGCGTGGGGGGGGGGGGTCAGGGACTGCATCACTCGACCAATGTCATAGACCACTCTCTGTGTGCGCGGGGAGGGGTCAGGGACTGCATCACTCGACCAATGTCATAGACCACTCTCTGTGTGCGCGGGGAGGGGTAAGAGACTGCATCACTCGACCAATGTCATAGACCACTCTCTGTGTGCGCGGGGAGGGGTCAGAGACTGCACCACTCGACCAATGTCATAGACCACTCTCTGTGTGCGCGGGGAGGGGTCAGGGACTGCATCACTCGACCAATGTCATAGACCACTCTCTGTGTGCGCGGGGAGGGGTCAGGGACTGCATCACTCGACCAATGTCATAGACCACTCTCTGTGTGCGCGGGGAGGGGTCAGGGACTGCATCACTCGACCAATGTCATAGACCACTCTCTGTGTGCGCGGGGAGGGGTCAGGGACTGCATCACTCGACCAATGTCATAGACCACTCTCTGTGTGCGCGGGGAGGGGTCAGGGACTGCATCACTCGACCAATGTCATAGACCACTCTCTCTGTGCGCGTGGGGGGGGGGGGGTCAGGGACTGCATCACTCGACCAATGTCATAGACCACTCTCTGTGTGCGCGGGGAGGGGTCAGGGACTGCATCACTCGACCAATGTCATAGACCACTCTCTGTGTGCGCGGGGAGGGGTAAGAGACTGCATCACTCGACCAATGTCATAGACCACTCTCTGTGTGCGCGGGGAGGGGTCAGAGACTGCACCACTCGACCAATGTCATAGACCACTCTCTGTGTGCGCGGGGAGGGGTCAGGGACTGCATCACTCGACCAATGTCATAGACCACTCTCTGTGTGTGCGGGGAGGGGTCAGGGACTGCATCACTCGACCAATGTCATAGACCACTCTCTGTGTGCGCGGGGAGGGGTCAGGGACTGCATCACTCGACCAATGTCATAGACCACTCTCTGTGTGCGCGTGGGGGGGGGGGGGGGTCAGGGACTGCATCAATCGACCAATGTCATAGACTACTCTCTGTGTGCGCGGGGGCGGGGGGTCAGGGACTGCATCACTCGACCAATGTCATAGACCACTCTCTGTGTGCGCGGGGGGGGGGGGGGGTCAGGGACTGCATCACTCGACCAATGTCATAGACCACTCTCTGTGTGCGCGGGGAGGGGTCAGGGACTGCGTCACTCGACCAATGTCATAGACCACTTGGCTTGAATCAACAGCGTTTTCCTTGTTCTAATTACAGATAAACCCTTCTCTTGTTATAAACCCTTGGACAGGATATGCCATCCCCTATGTTTGATATTATCTTGTAGCTTGCCTATCCCCTGCCTAGCCTGGCCCTAGTCCAGTCATATCATGATGGGTAACATATTGAAAGCCATATGATACTCAATACTGTTACCAAAACATGTGAAGATGAGTTTCAAAACAAGGTCAGCTGCGACATAGATTGACAGGTGATGTAACAAAGTTAGGTTAGATGCGACATAGATTGACAGGTGATGTAACAAAGTTAGGTTAGATGCGACATAGATTGACAGGTGATGTAACAAAGTCAGGTCAGATGCGATATAGATTGACAGGTGATGTAACAAAGTCAGGTCAGATGCGACATAGATTGACAGGTGATGTAACACAGTCAGGTCAGATGCGACATAGATTGACAGGTGATGTAACAAAGTCAGGTCAGATGCGATATAGATTGACAGGTGATGTAACAAATTCAGGTCAGATGCGACATAGATTGACAGGTGATGTAACAAAGTCAGGTTAGATGCGATATAGATTGACAGGTGATGTAACAAATTCAGGTCAGATGCGACATAGATTGACAGGTGATGTAACAAATTCAGGTCAGATGCGACATAGATTGACAGGTGGTGTAACAAAGTCAGGTCAGATGCGACTTAGATTGACAGGTGATGTAACAAAGTCAGGTCAGATGCGACATAGATTGACACGTGATGTAACAAAGTCAGGTCAGATGCGACATAGATTGACAGGTGATGTAACAAAGTCAGGTCAGATGCGACATAGATTGACAGGTGATGTAACAAAGTCAGGTCAGATGCGACATAGATTGACACGTGATGTAACAAAGTCAGGTCAGATGCGACATAGATTGACAGGTGATGTAACAAAGTCAGGTCAGATGCGACATAGATTGACAGGTGATGTAACAAAGTCAGGTCAGATGCGACATAGATTGACAGGTGAGGTAGCAAAGTCAGGTTAGATGCGACATAGATTGACAGGTGATGTAACAGTCAGGTCAGATGCGACATAGATTGACAGGTGATGTAACAAAGTCAGGTCAGATGCGACATAGATTGACAGGTGATGTAACTAGGTCAGGTCAAACGCGCATAGATTGACAGGTGATGTAACAAAGTCAGGTCAGATGCGACATAGATTGACAGGTGATGTAACTAGGTCAGGTCAAACGCGCATAGATTGACAGGTGATGTAACAAAGTCAGGTCAGATGCGACATAGATTGACAGGTGATGTAACAAAGTCAGGTTAGATGCGACATAGATTGACAGGTGATGCAACAGTCAGGTCAGATGCGACATAGATTGACAGGTGATGTAACAAAGTCAGGTCAGATGCGACATAGATTGACAGGTGATGTAACAAAGTCAGGTCAGATGCGACATAGATTGACAGGTGATGTAACTAGGTCAGGTCAGATGCGACGTAGCTTGACAGGTGAGGTAACAAAGTCAGGTCAGATGCGACGTAGATTGACAGGTGAGGTAACAAAGTCAGGTCAGATGCAACGTAGCTTGACAGGTGAGGTAACAAAGTCAGGTCAGATGCGACATAGATTGACAGGTGATGTAACAAAGTCAGGTCAGATGCGACATAGGTTGACAGGTGAGGTAACAAAGTCAGGTCAGATGCGACATAGATCGACAGGTGATGTAACAAAGTCAGGTTAGAAGCGACATAGATTGACAGGTGAGGTAACAAAGTCAGGTCAGATGCGATACAGAGTTACAGGTGAGGAAACAAAGTCAGGTCAGATTGACAGGTTATCGAGATTTATTTTCGATCTGACCGCTATCGGTAGAATTATAAGTACCAAGTCAACCATGTCCCGTTGACTGACAGGTTCTCATATCACGCATGGCACTTGCCAGTCTGCCCAAGACAACGGCGTGGCTACTGGCTGATTAGTCACATACATCATCCCTGGCTGGTTTGTGCCCTTTTCTCTTATAAATGGCTAATTTAGTTACATTTCGGCATGGCGCGGACGCTTTGGCATAGGTCACAGGAACTATCGTGACAATGGAAAGAAGTCGATGGGTAGAGAAGGGCCAGGTCACCGGGAGTGATCCTCTACCCGCATAAGCATATATTTGCCCAAGTGGGCTCGAACCACGCACCGGCCGCTTGGGCTGGCCCAGCAGGACACAATGAACACGCTAGCAACTGGGCCTCGGGGTGACCTCAGTACATTGAATTGACATAAAAATGGCACTCTCCTTGCCAAGATATGGACTCTTCCTTGACAGATCATGGTCCAAGGTGTCGTACAAAAACGATACTGGGTACACTTCCTCTTTAAATCAAGTCCTTTCTAATCGCTTTCTTGTGGAGTTTTACGATACGACCCATGAATAGGACTCATTTTTCGGCGACAGTTCTAGCATGTAATTCGTCATCGACCGAACAGAACATGTTATCGAGGACCCCAAATCGCGCAGTTACGACCTAAATCGCAACAGTTACGACCTTAATCGCAACAGTTACGACCTCTAACGGCACAACAGTGAACGTGCGGGCAATCAGTAGCGTGGTCTGCCACTTACCACCTGCAGAACACTTACAGCAGTAACACACATGGTGCAGGCATGTGAAGGGCCAGAACACTTACAGCAGTAACACATATGGTGCAGGCATGTGCAGGGCCACCCACGAGTCATTGTTGTTGTTAATGTGGGGGAATTGCGTCGTCAGTACTTCCTAAGAAAGTCCTAATTAGAAACCGCCGCCCACGGGGCTACGTGTCGCACCGCTCTCCCTCTGCATACTCACACAATCTCTTCATCATGCAAAGGGAGATAAACCAACTGCAGCACCCAATAGAATCCATGAACTCAAGAGGTGTATATTTGTAAAACTAAAAAAAGTCAGGACGTGATAGCCGTGGTAGTCAATATTCTCCAAGACTGGAACTTTCTGCGGAACTCAATGGATTCAAAGACGTTGGAGCCAGCTGCCATAGTCAATGGCTGCAAAGCCTTTGGAGCCACCTGCCGACGTCAATGGCTTCAAAGACTTTGGAGCCAGCTGCCGAAGTCAATGGCTTCAAGGACTTTGGAGCCAGCTGCGGAAATCAATCGCTACTAAGACTTCTGTCTTCATTGACCCATTACTGTCTTCATTGACCCATTACTGTCTTCATTGACCCATTACTGTCTTCATTGACCCATTACTGTCTTCATTGACCCATTACTGTCTTCATTGACCCATTACTGCCTTCATTGACCCATTACTGTCTTCATTGACCCATTACTATCTCCATTGACCCATGGTCGTGATTGGTTAATGAAGTTGATGCCAATAGACTTGATTGACCGATTGACTGATTGTCAGATACACTTTCTTGACTGATTGTTCTTCCAGCTTAGCGCCAATCACTAAGTACTACTCACCCCTAACGATCCACAACAATAAACGACTCACCTGGAATATACACACTGTTCTTCTTACTCGAGACGCACAACATGGCTACGCTGTTGTTGTCCTTGGCGACGAGTAGTGGTTTCTTTGGTAACCATCAAGCCCGGTGGCGTGTATTAACTACGACACGCGAGGCTGGGTGAACGTCCTGAGCGAGTGAACGTCTTAAGCGAGTGAAGATTGGTCTCGGCCCCCTTTTCACGGGGTGATTATTGCCGTCTGAAGCGCTTTTATAAACCGGTTATTGCTCTCGGGGACGGGTTATATTGCTGAGTGCGCGGAGCACAGCCACGTCCCAGAATTCCCCGCGGTGTGGATGTCAGGGCGCCCGTCGCTCGGAGCGATGGCTGTGCGGAGAGGGAGGTCTGGACGGGGCCGTCATGACAGCCATTGTACATACAGGCAGCTATAGGCGTCGCTGGGCGGCCCACTGCAAGAGAGGAGGGGGGTCAACACGGGACCCAGGCCGGTGGGCAAGGATAGCGTGACATTGTCCAGCCGTGGACAGCGGACAGCGTGACATTGTCCAGGCCAGTGGGCGCGGACAGCGTGACATTGTCCAGGTGTGTGACAGCGGACAACGTGACATTGTCCAGGCCGGTGGGCGCGGACAGCGTGACATTGTCCAGGTGTGTGACAGCGGACAACGTGACATTGTCCAGGCCGGTGGGCGCGGACAGCGTGACATTGTCCAGGTGTGTGACAGCTGACAACATGACATTACCCAGGCCGGTGGTCGCGGACAGCGTGACATTGTCCAGCCAGTGACAGCGGATAACGTGACATTGCCCAGGCCAGTGACAGCGGACAACGTGACATTGTCCAGGCGTGATATTGTCCAGGCCAGTGACAGCGGACAACGTGACATTGTCCAGGCCAGTGACAGCGGATAAGGTGACATTGTCCAGGCCAGTGGCAGCGGACGGCGTGACATTGTCCAGGCCAGTGACAGCGTGACATTGTCCAGGCCAGTGACAGCGGACAGTGACATTGTCAAGGTGTGTGACAACGGAGAACGTGACATTGTCCAGGTGTGTGACAGCGGAGAACGTGACATTGTCCAGCCAGTGAGAGCGGATGGCGTGACATTGTCCAGCCATTGACCGCGGAAGACGTAACATTGCCCATGCCAGTGACAGCGGACAACGTGACGTGGTCCTGGTGTGTGACAGCGGACAACGTGACATTGTCCAGGTGTGTGACAGCGGAGAACGTGACATTGTCCAGGTGTGTGACAGCGGACAACGTGACATTGTCCAGGCCAGTGACAGCGGACAACGTGACATTGTCCAGTCAGTGACAGCGGACATCGTGACATTGTCCAGTCAGTGACAGCGGATAACGTGACATTGTCCAGGCCAGTGACAGCGGACGTGATATTGTCTAGGTGTGTGACAGCGGACAACGTGACATTGTAGGGGACAACATGCCATTGTCTAGAACCTTGTGTATGTGTGGAGAATTCTAGGGAGGAGTTAGTCAGATTGGGAGCGTGGCGGGAAGGAGTTGGGTGGGGGTGGAGGGGTGGGGGTGAAAAGCCCACTAAGTAGGCTAAACGCATATTGGTGTGGTGAGCAAGCTGGGGTATGGGGGGTGAGAGAGTATGATGAAGTGGTAATGATGGACTTGAATAATGCTAGGGATGCGGTGAGTGGGTGAGTAAGCCAGGGGTAAAGGAGAGCGTGAAATCGACATTGGATTATGGTTGAAATCCGTAAAGTAGGTAGGGGTGTAAGTTAGAGAACAATCAGGTGTTGTGGGTAAGGTAGTGTAAGCTCTGCGGTATGCTAAAGGCGTATAAGCGAGGTAAGATTAAATAACAATGCTAGGGAGGAACAGGGTGTTTAAGCCGGGGAGTGTGTGGATGGGCGAGGGGTGTTTAAGCCGGGGAGTGTGTGGATGGGCGGGGGGTGTTTAAGCCGGGGAGTGTGTGGATGGGCGGGGGGTGTTTAAGCCGGGGAGTGTGTGGATGGGCGGGGAGTGTTTAAGCCGGGGAGTGTGTGGATGGGCGGGGGGTGTTTAAGCCGGGGAGTGTGTGGATGGGCGGGGGGTGTTTAAGCCGGGGAGTGTGTGGATGGGCGGGGGGTGTTTAAGCCGGGGAGTGTGTGGATGGGCGGGGGGTGTTTAAGCCGGGGAGTGTGTGGATGGGCGGGGGGTGTTTAAGCCGGGGAGTGTGTGGATGGGCGGGGGTGTTAAACTTGGATTCAAGTCCAGGTCACATGCTGTTGGATTTATGCATGGATGTCACGTCATATACCGGTGGAAAACAGCTGACCACCAGGTCAGGAAAACGTGGATTTAGAGCTGGTCTTATGTAATCTGGTCTCCAGTCGTATTTCCAACTATAAGTGACCCGATCTCTAGCCGTATTGCCAGCTATGAGTGACCTAGTTTCTCGTCGTATTTCCAAATATATGTAACCTGGTTTTGCGCCGTAAATCCCAATGTAATTTGCCGTTGTGCCGCAAACCGCTCACGTTGTGTACCTGCTGTATATGTGTCCGAGCCTCCACCAGGCTTATAGTGCTCATTAAACACGACCAGCGCCCTCTATACACTGGAGAGTGGGCACGATGGCCGCCTTTATCCGTCCGGACACACCGCGACAGGTAAATGGCTCCGGGAAGTAGGCCACAAGATACAGCTTCCCTCTCCACCTGGCTTCCCTGTATGGATCCGATCCGGATTCGCAGCCAGCTTATCCCAACGCAGACCTCGTATCCAGATCTATCGACCGGACGCGATCCAGAGCAGATTAAATCCAGGTCTGACACTCCGGGGGATACTTATCCCGGCATCCGGACGTATATCGCCAGCGGATCCGGATGGCAAACAACGATGACGGATTCCCCGGGAGCTGCCCCAGCTCTCGACACCCGTCTGTCCGGATCATAAAGTACTCCTACTCCGTGAAGCCGTCTGGATATACGTAACTCGCATTTTACGGTGTATTTCGGAGCGCTTCTGCCGCAATGAGGCAGAGCGCAGGAGGCAAAAATACCAGGCCGGATGTTTTGGTTCGATTTCCTCTGGGATGGTTTATCCTGCTAAGGCCACCGAATGTTGTATACAGCAGTTCCCCGAGGATATGAAATCCGGACGACACACAGGGCTATGGATCCTGAAGCGTATCTTGTGTATCTGTTAGCGTCCCCGGATGGCATATCCTGAAGATACACAGGGTTATGAATTCTGAAGAAACACAGGGTTATGGAATCGGAACTACACGCAGGGTTAATTATGGAATCGGAACTACACACAGGGTTATGTATCCTGAACAGGCCAGAGGATTTAACATCTGAAAGCCCCGCCAGATAACGTATTATCCTGAACACACGCCACCAGATTAAGTATCATAAGGCCTTTAGATTATGTATCATAAAACCTTTAGATTATGTATCCCAATAACGCCGCTAATTCGTGACGCATCTGTCATAAAGACGCCCGCAACCCGTCACGTATCCTGACGTATCCTGACGTATCCCGAAGCTTCCCGGAGCGGATTCCTGCACGCCGCTTATCTCATCAATGACGGCGGCCGCTTATCACGTCAATGAGGACGGCTGTCGAAGGCTGGGCCCACGTCTGTCATTACTCCATCCGCATCCCAGCCCACAACACACAGCGCCAGGCCCTTGTTGTGTTAAGTAGGGGCCACCGTCCAATCAGCTTCGGTTAACCCGGTGGGGAGTCCGGCTCGATCCAGAACCTCCCATCCGGATCCAGCGATGGACAGGATGTGCCATCAGAGAGAATCATACGACCTGCAGTCGCTTTCAGTCATTTTGGCTATTTCCCTATTTTTCTTTCTCTGTTTGTGTTGGTAAGGAACGGCTCTCAACAGTCCAGAACGGTAAAGTCAAACGAAGCAGGAATCAAAGTTCGGAAGGAGAGTGTCGGGTGTTTGCTCCTACCGCAAGGTGGCGCCACAAGCGTATGGGTGCTGCCGCATCCGCAAACTAGTTTTTCTTCAAGGCCAAGAGTTGCTCTGTTCGGAATTCTGAAGCGACCTCTGTGATGCCAAGGCAGGGTAAGGAGGGTGGGGGTGGGGCTGGGGTGGAGGGTTGGGGGCGGGGCGGGAGTTGGCAAAATGAGACGGGGGTGGGGGCTGTAGGGGGTGGGACGCGCACCACTCCCCGCTGGCCAATCTTACCCGGAGGGAAACACGCCTGTTGGCGCCCCCCAGCGGCCGCGCGGAGGCACGGACGGAGCGGGCGGGGGAACACCACCAGCGGTGGGGAATTATCTACCATGTCTCCCCTGCTCATTTACTTTGGCAACCGAGCATCTGCTTGGCTTGCCACAACACCAATACAACCCCCCCCCGCCCCCACCCCCCCCCGCCCACAACACACACACACGCACTCCCTCCACTCCCACCCACCAGGAGGCAGCTTGCATCCGCACGCCATTCCAATCCATCGCTCAGCCCCGCATCCCTACCCACCCCTCACCCCCCTCACTCCACCCCCCAACCCCGCCTCCAATCTGGTCGCTACTTGAAGACAAAAGGTCAGCGAGCAATAGGTATACCAGACCAGACCGCCTCACAGAGAGAAATAGGAATACCAAGCCAGACCGCCGCATACAGAGAAATAGGTATACCAGACCAGACCGCCTCATAGAGAGAAATAGGTATACCAGACCAGAACGCCTGACAGAGAGAAATAGGTATACCAGGCCAGACCATCTCATAGAGAGAAATAGGTATACCAGGCCAGACCAAATCATAGAGAAATATGTATATTAGACCAGACCGCCTCATAGAGAGAAATAGGTATACCAGGCCAGACCGCCTCATAGAGAGAAATAGGAATACCAAGCCAGACCGCCGCATACAGAGAAATAGGTATACCAGACCAGACCGCCTCATAGAGAAATAGGTATACCAGACCAGACCGCCTGACAGAGAGAAATAGGTATACCAGGCCAGACCACCTCATAGAGAGAAATAGGTATACCAGGCCAGACCAAATCATAGAGAAATATGTATATTAGACCAGACCGCCTCATAGAGAGAAATAGGTATACCAGGCCAGACCGCCTCATAGAGAGAAATAGGTATACCAGACCAGACCGCCTGACAGAGAGAAATAGGTATACCAGGCCAGACCACCTCATAGAGAGAAATAGGTATACCAGAACAGACCACCTCATAGAGAGAAATAGGTATACCAGACCAGACCGCCTCACGGAGAGAAATAGGTATACCAGACCAGACCACCTCATAGAGAAATAAGTATACCAGGCCAGACCGCCTCATAGAGAGAAATAGGTATACCAGACCAGACCACCTCAGAGAGAAATAGGCATACTAGGCCAGACCGCCGCATAGAGAGAAATAGGTATACCAGACCAGACTACCTCATAGAGAGAAATAGGTATACCAGACCAGACCGCCTCACAGAGAGGAATAGGTATACCAGACCAGACCGCCTCATAGAGAGAAATAGGTATACCAGGCCCGACCGCCTCATAGAGAGAAATAGGTATACCAGGCCAGACCGCCTCATAGAGAGAAATAGGTATACCAGGCTAGACCGCCGCATAGAGAGAAATAGGTATACCAGGCCAGACCGCCTCATAGAGAAATAGGTATACCAGGCCAGACCGCCGCATAGAGAGAAATAGGTATACCAGGCCAGACCGCCTCATAGAGAAATAGGTATACCAGGCCAGACCGCGTCATAGAGAGAAATAGGTATACCAGGCCACGGCTACAGTGGGCGTCTTGGCAGTACCGCTAAATAACCCCCCACTCGACCTGCCCCCTCTCCCTCTTCCTGGTATCCCTTGACGACCAAACCCAGTCCTTCGCTAATCATTACGTTGGGCACGGTTTAATTTTACTTCCTCGTTATAATGTGTATTTTTTTTTCACACCACAGCCCATCCCATCCCTTCACCCCCCACCCCCACCCCGCCCGCACCAACCCACCCCCACCCTGACTCACCCCGAGCCATGTGCAGGTGATTCCTCACCGTAGTCCATGTATCACAACTATCAGCACTATGACATTTCTACATGGAGTGACATGCATTCTCCGCGCGGTTGCTGCCCCTGCCCCCCCCCCCCCCACCCCCGCCCTCCCAGGCCACGCCCCCTTCTCATATTCTGTCTGCATTGTCCGTACAACCCCACCCTCCCTCTCACCCTGTCTCCACCACATTGAGTCTCCCCCAACTCAAGCCACTCCGCCCACCCCCACCCTGCCCACCCACCTCGCGCCGGCCCCGCCCCCGACCGTGTGGGATATTAGGTATGTTTAGTGAGAGAGAAGGCATGCTGGTCCGTAGGTAAGCCTCCATGCTACAAACACGCCTTCCCCTCCAATCCCGACACGCCCCCTCCCCTCCTACGCTCTCTCCCTCAGCTCGCGCCACTGAGGACCGGCTGTGGTAACGTGTAAACACACTACATACCCCACATCCAACACCAACTCCCACCCCCCTCCACCCCATAGGTCCGCGGCGGTGCAGTGCCAAATTACCCTGGTTATTGGGAAGAGGTTCAGCTCGTAAACACTCCAGTCCCATATTCACATTCGGAATACAGACTGAGAGGTACAGCTCATTAAAACATGGAGTGGGGAGGTACAGCCCGGTGAGAACAGGGAGTGGGGAGGTACAGCCTGGTGAGAACAGGGAGTAGGGAGGTACAGCCTGGGGAGAACAGGGAGTAGGGAGGTACAGCCTGGTGAGGACAGGGAGTAGGGAGGTACAGCCTGGTGAGAACAGGGAGTGGGGAGGTACAGCCTGGTGAGAACAGGGAGTGGGGAAGTACAGCCTGGTGAGAACAGGGAGTAGGGAGGTACAGCCTGGTGAGAACAGGGAGTGGGGAGGTACAGCCTGGTGAGAACAGGGAGTGGGGAGGTACAGCCTGGTGAGAACAGGGAGTAGGGAGGTACAGCCTGGTGAGAACAGGGAGTAGGGAGGTACAGCCTGGTGAGGACAGGGAGTAGGGAGGTACAGCCTGGTGAGAACAGGGAGTAGGGAGGTACAGCCTGGTGAGAACAGGGAGTAGGGAGGTACAACCTGGTGAGAACAGGGAGTGGGGAGGTACAGCCCGGTGAGAACAGGGAGTAGGGAGGTACAGCCTGGTGAGGACAGGGAGTAGGGAGGTACAGCCTGGTGAGAACAGGGAGTAGGGAGGTACAGCCTGGTGAGGACAGGGAGTAGGGAGGTACAGCCTGGTGAGAACAGGGAGTAGGGAGGTACAGCCTGGTGAGAACAGGGAGTAGGGAGGTACAACCTGGTGAGAACAGGGAGTGGGGAGGTACAGCCCGGTGAGAACAGGGAGTAGGGAGGTACAGCCTGGTGAGGACAGGGAGTAGGGAGGTACAGCCTGGTGAGAACAGGGAGTGGGGAGGTACAGCCCGGTGAGAACAGGGAGTAGGGAGGTACAGCCTGGTGAGAACAGGGAGTAGGGAGGTACAGCCTGGTGAGAACAGGGAGTAGGGAGGTACAGCCTGGTGAGGACAGGGAGTAGGGAGGTACAGCCTGGTGAGAACAGGGAGTAGGGAGGTACAGCCTGGTGAGAACAGGGAGTAGGGAGGTACAACCTGGTGAGAACAGGGAGTGGGGAGGTACAGCCCGGTGAGAACAGGGAGTAGGGAGGTACAGCCTGGTGAGGACAGGGAGTAGGGAGGTACAGCCTGGTGAGAACAGGGAGTGGGGAGGTACAGCCCGGTGAGAACAGGGAGTAGGGAGGTACAGCCTGGTGAGAACAGGGAGTAGGGAGGTACAGCCTGGTGAGAACAGGGAGTGGGGAGGTACAGCCTGGTGAGAACAGGGAGTAGGGAGGTACAGCCTGGTGAGAACAGGGAGTAGGGAGGTACAGCCTGGTGAGAACAGGGAGTGGGGAGGTACAGCCTGGTGAGAACAAGGAGTAGGGAGGTACAGCCTGGTGAGGACAGGGAGTGGGGAGGTACAGCCTGGTGAGAACAGGGAGTAGGGAGGTACAGCCTGGTGAGAACAGGGAGTAGGGAGGTACAGCCTGGTGAGGACAGGGAGTGGGGAGGTACAGCCTGGTGAGAACAGGGAGTAGGGAGGTACAGCCTGGTGAGGACAGGGAGTAGGGAGGTACAGCCTGGTGAGAACAGGGAGTGGGGAGGTACAGCCTGGTGAGAACAGGGAGTGGGGAAGTACAGCCTGGTGAGAACAGGGAGTAGGGAGGTACAGCCTGGTGAGGACAGGGAGTGGGGAGGTACAGCCTGGTGAGAACAGGGAGTAGGGAGGTACAGCCTGGTGAGAACAGGGAGTGGGGAGGTACAGCCTGGTGAGAACAGGGAGTAGGGAGGTACAGCCTGGTGAGAACAGGGAGTAGGGAGGTACAGCCTGGTGAGAACAGGGAGTAGGGAGGTACAGCCTGGTGAGGACAGGGAGTGGGGAGGTACAGCCTGGTGAGAACAGGGAGTAGGGAGGTACAGCCTGGTGAGAACAGGGAGTAGGGAGGTACAGCCTGGTGAGAACAGGGAGTGGGGAGGTACAGCCTGGTGAGAACAGGGAGTGGGGAGGTACAGCCTGGTGAGAACAGGGAGTAGGGAGGTACAGCCTGGTGAGAACAGGGAGTAGGGAGGTACAGCCTGGTAAGAACAGGGAGTGGGGAGGTACAGCCTGGTGAGAACAGGGAGTAGGGAGGTACAGCCTGGTGAGAACAGGGAGTGGGGAGGTACAGCCCGGTGAGAACAGGGAGTAGGGAGGTACAGCCTGGTGAGAACAGGGAGTAGGGAGGTACAGCCTGGTGAGAACAGGGAGTAGGGAGGTACAGCCTGGTGAGAACAGGGAGTAGGGAGGTGCAGCCTGGTGAGAACAGGGAGTAGGGAGGTACAGCCTGGTGAGAACAGGGAGTAGGGAGGTACAGCCTGGTGAGGACAGGGGGTGGGAAGGTACAGCCTGGTGAGAACAGGGAGTGGGGAGGTACAGCCTGGTGAGAACAGGGAGTAGGGAGGTACAGCCTGGTGAGAACAGGGAGTGGGGAGGTACAGCCTGGTGAGAACAGGGAGTAGGGAGGTACAGCCTGGTGAGAACAGGGAGTAGGGAGGTACAGCCTGGTGAGAACAGGGAGTGGGGAGGTACAGCCTGGTGAGTACAGGGAGTAGGGAGGTACAGCCTGGTGAGAACAGGGAGTGGGGAGGTACAGCCTGGTGAGAACAGGGAGTGGGGAGGTACAGCCTGGTGAGAACAGGGAGTAGGGAGGTACAGCCTGGTGAGAACAGGGAGTAGGGAGGTACAGCCTGGTGAGAACAGGGAGTGGGGAGGTACAGCCTGGTGAGAACAGGGAGTAGGGAGGTACAGCCTGGTGAGAACAGGGAGTGGGGAGGTACAGCCCGGTGAGAACAGGGAGTAGGGAGGTACAGCCTGGTGAGAACAGGGAGTAGAGAGGTACAGCCTGGTGAGAACAGGGAGTAGGGAGGTACAGCCTGGTGAGAACAGGGAGTAGGGAGGTGCAGCCTGGTGAGAACAGGGAGTAGGGAGGTACAGCCTGGTGAGAACAGGGAGTAGGGAGGTACAGCCTGGTGAGGACAGGGGGTGGGGAGGTACAGCCTGGTGAGAACAGGGAGTGGGGAGGTACAGCCTGGTGAGAACAGGGAGTAGGGAGGTACAGCCTGGTGAGGACAGGGGGTGGGGAGGTACAGCCTGGTGAGAACAGGGAGTAGGGAGGTACAGCCTGGTGAGAACAGGGAGTAGGGAGGTACAGCCTGGTGAGAACAGGGAGTGGGGAGGTACAGCCTGGTGAGAACAGGGTGTGGGGAGGTACAGCCTGGTGAGAACAGGGAGTGGGGAGGTACAGCCCGGTGAGAACAGGGAGTAGGGAGGTACAGCCTGGTGAGAACAGGGAGTAGGGAGGTACAGCCTGGTGAGAACAGGGAGTAGGGAGGTGCAGCCTGGTGAGAACAGGGAGTAGGGAGGTACAGCCTGGTGAGAACAGGGAGTAGGGAGGTACAGCCTGGTGAGGACAGGGGGTGGGGAGGTACAGCCTGGTGAGAACAGGGAGTGGGGAGGTACAGCCTGGTGAGAACAGGGAGTAGGGAGGTACAGCCTGGTGAGAACAGGGAGTGGGGAGGTACAGCCTGGTGAGAACAGGGAGTAGGGAGGTACAGCCTGGTGAGAACAGGGAGTAGGGAGGTACAGCCTGGTGAGAACAGGGAGTGGGGAGGTACAGCCTGGTGAGTACAGGGAGTAGGGAGGTACAGCCTGGTGAGAACAGGGAGTGGGGAGGTACAGCCTGGTGAGAACAGGGAGTGGGGAGGTACAGCCTGGTGAGAACAGGGAGTAGGGAGGTACAGCCTGGTGAGAACAGGGAGTAGGGAGGTACAGCCTGGTGAGAACAGGGAGTGGGGAGGTACAGCCTGGTGAGAACAGGGAGTAGGGAGGTACAGCCTGGTGAGAACAGGGAGTGGGGAGGTACAGCCCGGTGAGAACAGGGAGTAGGGAGGTACAGCCTGGTGAGAACAGGGAGTAGAGAGGTACAGCCTGGTGAGAACAGGGAGTAGGGAGGTACAGCCTGGTGAGAACAGGGAGTAGGGAGGTGCAGCCTGGTGAGAACAGGGAGTAGGGAGGTACAGCCTGGTGAGAACAGGGAGTAGGGAGGTACAGCCTGGTGAGGACAGGGGGTGGGGAGGTACAGCCTGGTGAGAACAGGGAGTGGGGAGGTACAGCCTGGTGAGAACAGGGAGTAGGGAGGTACAGCCTGGTGAGGACAGGGGGTGGGGAGGTACAGCCTGGTGAGAACAGGGAGTAGGGAGGTACAGCCTGGTGAGAACAGGGAGTAGGGAGGTACAGCCTGGTGAGAACAAGGAGTGGGGAGGTACAGCCTGGTGAGAACAGGGTGTGGGGAGGTACAGCCTGGTGAGAACAGGGAGTAGGGAGGTACAGCCTGGTGAGAACAGGGAGTAGGGAGGTACAGCCCGGTGAGAACAGGGAGTTGGGAGGTACAGCCTGGTGAGAACAGGGAGTAGGGAGGTACAGCCTGGTGAGGACAGGGAGTGGGGAGGTACAGCCTGGTGAGGGCAGGGAGTAGGGAGGTACAGCCTGGTGAGAACAGGGAGTGGGGAGGTACAGCCTGGTGAGAACAGGGAGTAGGGAGGTACAGCCTGGTGAGGACAGGGAGTAGGGAGGTACAGCCTGGTGAGGACAGGGAGTAGGGAGGTACAGCCCGGTGAGGACAGAGAGTAGGGAGGTACAGCCTGGTGAGAACAGGGAGTAGGGAGGTACAGCCTGGTGAGAACAGGGAGTAGGGAGGTACAGCCTGGTGAGAACAGGGAGTAGGGAGGTACAGCCTGGTGAGAACAGGGAGTAGGGAGGTACAGCCCGGTGAGAACAGGGAGTTGGGAGGTACAGCCTGGTGAGAACAGGGAGTAGGGAGGTACAGCCTGGTGAGGACAGGGAGTGGGGAGGTACAGCCTGGTGAGGGCAGGGAGTAGGGAGGTACAGCCTGGTGAGAACAGGGAGTGGGGAGGTACAGCCTGGTGAGAACAGGGAGTAGGGAGGTACAGCCTGGTGAGGACAGGGAGTAGGGAGGTACAGCCTGGTGAGGACAGGGAGTAGGGAGGTACAGCCCGGTGAGGACAGAGAGTAGGGAGGTACAGCCTGGTGAGAACAGGGAGTAGGGAGGTACAGCCTGGTGAGAACAGGGAGTAGGGAGGTACAGCCTGGTGAGAACTGGGAGTGGGGAGGTACAGCCTGGTGAGAACAGGGAGTAGGGAGGTACAGCCTGGTGAGAACAGGGAGTAGGGAGGTACAGCCCGGTGAGAACAGGGAGTAGGGAGGTACAGCCTGGTGAGAACAGGGAGTAGGGAGGTACAGCCTGGTGAGAACAGGGAGTGGGGAGGTACAGCCTGGTGAGACCAGGGAGTAGGGAGGTACAGCCTGGTGAGAACAGGGAGTAGGGAGGTACAGCCTGGTGAGAACAGGGAGTAGGGAGGTACAGCCTGGTGAGAACAGGGAGTTGGGAGGTACAGCCTGGTGAGAACAGGGAGTAGGGAGGTACAGCCTGGTGAGAACAGGGAGTGGGGAGGTACAGCCGGGTGAGAACAGGGAGTGGGGAGGTACAGCCCGGTGAGAACAGGGAGTGGGGAGGTACAGCCTGGTGAGAACAGGGAGTAGGGAGGTACAGCCTGGTGAGAACAGGGAGTAGGGAGGTACAGCCTGGTGAGAACAGGGAGTAGGGAGGTACAGCCTGATGAGAACAGGGAGTGGGGAGGTACAGCCCGGTGAGAACAAGGAGTAGGGAGGTACAGCCCGGTGAGAACAAGGAGTAGGGAGGTACAGCCTGGTGAGAACAGGGAGTAGGGAGGTACAGCCTGGTGAGAACAGGGAGTAGGGAGGTACAGCCTGGTGAGAACAGGGAGTAGGGAGGTACAGCCTGGTGAGAACAGGGAGTAGGGAGGTACAGCCCGGTGAGGACAGGGGGTGGGGAGGTACAGCCTGGTGAGAACAGGGAGTAGGGAGGTACAGCCTGGTGAGGACAGGGAGTGGGGAGGTACAGCCTGGTGAGGACAGGGGGTGGGGAGGTACAGCCTGGTGAGAACAGGGAGTAGGGAGGTATAGCCTGGTGAGAACAGGGAGTAGGGAGGTACAGCCTGGTGAGGACAGGGAGTGGGGAGGTAGATGGCGGTGGCACGGCACGAATGCAGAGGGGGGTGACGCATCAATCAATGCAAAACGGCCCAAACGGCTAATCCCCCTGCTCTAGTACATGTTACCATAATTTCATTTGTAATTTTATACTTCACGTCTCCCCATTGACTGAATCTTCACAGTCTACCACAGCAAACAGACCTCCGAGAGCATTAGTAGGTTTGGGGCATATGCCATGACAACAGCTCCAGGCCTCATGACTCCTGCACGGGGACGTTATGACCAACCGCCCCAGTCTCACCGCTCTCTAACGGCAGGTCCGGCTTACCGTCAGTGAGACATTTCCCTTCCCATACAAGACGTCATTCACTTAAACAACTGGTGACACGCCAATGCAACTTTAGCCAATCTAATTCTCCCATGTTTACCCACTTATATTACCCAAGTATACTGCCCAAGTAGTAGGCCGCAGTAATACTCTGAGTAAATTTCATTTTTAATAATTTTAAGAGAGAAATGCCGTCATAGAGAAACTGAAACCCACGAGACATCACGCTGAGATTCAGAATTTCCCTTGTCATTGGCATAAACTCAACAAAAAGCAACCATGAATACCAGTACAACCCACCGACAACAGTTGCCTGTGTGCAGCGTCAACGCGCAGTGTATATAGTCGGACATATTGTAGTCATTTCCAAATACACGTAGCGCTCAGGTGCAGTCCTCCCAGAAATAAAGAGACCGGACATCAGTTTTGCTGCTTGGATGAATGCGTTTTAGTGATTTCGTGAAAAAAAGACTGTAACCTGTTACAGATACACATTCTTATTTGTTTATATTCAATAGAAAAAGTGGCACTAACACTCTTAAGGACAAGATATAATTCTTACTCTCTTATATACCGCAATCTGCCTCGGCCCACCACCCCTTCGGCCCACTACATCCTCGGCCCACCACTGCTTCGGCCCACTACATCCTCGGCCCACCACTGCTTCGGCCCACTACATCCTCGGCCCACAATCCCCTCGGCCCACCAGCCCCTCGGCCCACAAACTCCTCGGTCCACAACCTCCTCGGCCCACAACCCCCTCGGCCAACGACCTCCTCGGCCCACAACCTCCTCGGCCCACAACCCCCTCGGCCAACGACCTCCCCGGTCCACAACCTCCTCGGCCCACAACCCCCTCGGCCAACGACCTCCTCGGCCCACAACCCCCTCGGCCCACGACCCCCTCGGCCCACAACCTCCTCGGCATGGACTGGGTACTAGACATGGACTGGACACTAGATATGGACTGGGCACTAGACATGGACTGGGCTCTAGACATGGACTGGGCACTAGACATGGACTGGGCTCTAGACATGCACTGGGCACTAGACATGGACTGGCAACTAGACATGGGCTGTGCACTAGACATGGACTGGACACTAGATATGGACTGGGCACTAGACATGGACTGGGCACTAGACATGGACTGGGCTCTAAACATGGACTGGGCACTAGACATAGAGTGGGCACTAGACATGAACTGGACACTAGATATGGACTGGGCACTAGACATGGACTGGGCTCTAAACATGGACTGGGCTCTAAACATGGACTGGGCACTAGACATGGACTGGGCACTAGACATAGAGTGGGCACTAGACATGGACTGGACACTAGATATGGACTGGGCACTAGACATGGACTAGGCTCTAAACATGGACTGGGCACTAAACATGGACTGGACTCTAGATATGGACTGGGCACTAGGCATGGACTGGGCACTAGGCATGAACTGGGCCCTAGACATGGACTGGAACCTAGACACTTACGATGCTAGACATGGAGTGCGCAAAAGACATGGACTGGGCACTAGACATGGACTGGGCTCTAGACCTTGACTGGGCTCTAGCCATGGACGGGGACCTAGACACTTACGATGCTAGACAGACTGGTCACTAGACATAGACTGGCCACTAGACATGGACTGGGCACAACCTCCTCGACCTCCTCGGCCCATGACCACGTCGGCCCAGAACGTCCTCGGTCCATGATCTCCTTGCCGTACAACCTCCTCGGCCCACAACCCCCTCGGCCCACAACCCCCTCGGCCCGCTACCTCCTCGGCCCGCTACCTCCTCGGCCCACAACCTCCTCGGCCCGCTACCTCCTCGGCCCGCTACCTCCTCGGCCCGCTACCTCCTCGGCCCACAACCCCCTCGGCCCGCTACCTCCTCGGCCCACAACCCCCTCGGCCCGCTACCTCCTCGGCTCACAACCTCCTCGGCCCGCTACCTCCTCGGCCCGCTACCTCCTCGGCCCGCTACCTCCTCGGCTCGCTACCTCCTCGGCCCACAACCCCCTCGGCCCGCTACCTCCTCGGCCCACAACCTCCTCGGCCCGCTACCTCCTCGGCCCGCTACCTCCTCGGCCCGCTACCTCCTCGGCCCACAACCCCCTCGGCCCGCTACCTCCTCGGCCCACAACCCCCTCGGCCCGCTACCTCCTCGGCCCGCTACCATACTCGGCCCACTACCCCCTCCGCCCGCTACCTCCTCGGCCCACAACCCCCTCGGCCCGCTACCTCCTCGTCCCGCTACCTCCTCGGCCCGCTACCTCCTCGGCCCGCTACCTCCTCGGCCCGCTACCTCCTCGGCCCGCAACCTCCTCGGCCCACAACCCCCTCGGCCCGCTACCTCCTCGGCCCACAACCCCCTCGGCCCGCTACCTCCTCGGCCCACAACCTCCTCGGCCCACAACCTCCTCGGCCCGCTACCTCCTCGGCCCGCTACCTCCTCGGCCCGCTACCTCCTCGGCCCGCTACCTCCTCGGCCCACAACCCCCTCGGCCCGCTACCTCCTCGGCCCACAACCCCCTCGGCCCGCTACCTCCTCGGCCCGCTACCTCCTCGGCCCGCTACCTCCTCGGCCCACAACCCCCTCGGCCCGCTACCTCCTCGGCCCACAACCCCCTCGGCCCGCTACCTCCTCGGCCCGCAACCTCCTCGGCCCACAACCCCCTCGGCCCGCTACCTCCTCGGCCCACAACCCCCTCGGCCCGCTACCTCCTCGTCCCGCTACCTCCTCGGCCCGCTACCTCCTCGGCCCGCTACCTCCTCGGCCCGCTACCTCCTCGGCCCGCTACCTCCTCGGCCCACAACCCCCTCGGCCCGCTACCTCCTCGGCCCACAACCCCCTCGGCCCGCTACCTCCTCGGCCCACAACCTCCTCGGCCCGCTACCTCCTCGGCCCGCTACCTCCTCGGCCCGCTACCTCCTCGGCCCGCTACCTCCTCGGCCCACAACCCCCTCGGCCCGCTACCTCCTCGGCCCACAACCCCCTCGGCCCGCTACCTCCTCGGCCCGCTACCTCCTCGGCCCGCTACCTCCTCGGCCCACAACCCCCTCGGCCCGCTACCTCCTCGGCCCACAACCCCCTCGGCCCGCTACCTCCTCGGCCCGCTACCTCCTCGGCCTACAACCCCCTCGGCCCGCTACCTCCTCGGCCCACAACCCCCTCGGCCCGCTACCTCCTCGTCCCGCTACCTCCTCGGCCTACAACCCCCTCGGCCCGCTACCTCCTCGGCCCACAACCCCCTCGGCCCGCTACCTCCTCGGCCCGCTACCTCCTCGGCCTACAACCCCCTCGGCCCGCTACCTCCTCGGCCCACAACCCCCTCGGCCCGCTACCTCCTCGGCCCACAACCCCCTCGGCCCGCTACCTCCTCGGCCCGCTACCTCCTCGGCCCGCTACCTCCTCGGCTCACAACCTCCTCGGCCCACAACCCCCTCGGCTCGCTACCCCCTCGGCCCGCTACCTCCTCGGCCCACAACCTCCTCGGCCCACAACCCCCTCGGCCCGCTACCTCCTCGGCTCACAACCTCCTCGGCTCACAACCTCTTCGGCCCACCACCCGCTAGGCCCACCACCTCCTCGGCCCACAACCTCCTCGGCCCACCACCCCCTCGGCCCACAATCTCCACGGCCCACAACATCCTCGGCCCACAAGCTCTTCGGCTCACAACCTCCTCGGCTCACAACCTCCTCGGCCCACAACCTCCTCGGCCCACAACCTCCTCGGCCCACAACCTCCTCGGCCCACAACCTCCTTCTCCCATGTCTACGTCGGCCTAGATTCTATATCTCAGCATACGACCACCTCGGCCGCCGACAATATCGGCCCAGAAGGAATGAAGTCATTGATGGGAAATCGTCCAGCCAGAAAAACAAATATTAGCACCACTTTGGTTGGCACGTCTGTCTGGTTGTTTCCGCAAATAGCCTGGCGTCTCCCCAGACGGCCGACGGGGGCCAATAGATCACACACATCTGCCTGAAGATACAGCCTGACGAGCTAGCAATGTTTATTATAGTTGACTAACATGGCTTGTCTTCTGTAGTATTCCGCATTGTTCTAGACGGGACCACAAAAATAGAGCGAATATCTTCCGGAATGTACTTATATCCAGAGTTCCCCAGTTATATACAGAGTTATATCAGAGCACACATGCCAACCAGGCGGGTCAGGGCAAGACTGGGCACTAAACATTGACTGGGCACTAGACATGGACTAGGCACTACACATGGACTGAGCACTAGACATTGACTGGGCACTAGGCATGGACTGGGCACTAGGCATGGACTGGGCACTAAGACATGGACTGGGCACTAGACATGGACTGGGCACTAGACATGGACTGGGCACCAGATATGGACAGGGCACTAGACATAGACTGGGCACTAGACATGGACAGGGCACTAGACATGGACTGGGCATTATACATGAACTGGGCACTAGACAAGGTCTGGGCACTAGACATGGACTGGGCACTAGACATTGACTGGGCACTAGACATGGACTGGGCACTAGACATGGACTGGGCACTAGACACAAACTGGGCACTAGACATGGACTGGGCACTAGACATTAACTGGGCACTAGGCATGGACAGGGCACTAGATATGGACTGGGCACTAGACATGGACTGGGCACTAGGCATGGACTGGGCACTAGGCATGGACTGGGAACTAGACACGGACTGGGCACTAGACATTGACTGGGCACTAGACATTGACTGGGCACTAGACATGGACTGGGCACTAGACATGGACTGGGCACTAAACACGGACTGGGCACTAGACATTGACTGGGCACTAGACATTGACTGGGCACTAGACATGGACGGGGCACTAGACATGGACTGGGCACTAGACATTGACTGGGCACTAGACACTGACTGGGCACTAGACAAGGACTGGGCACTAGACATGGACTGGGCACTAGACATTGACTGGGCATTAGACATGGACTGGGCACTTAACATTGACTGGGCACTAGACAAGGACTGGGCACTAGACATGGATTGGGCACTAAACATTGACTGGGCACTAGACAAGGGCTGGGCACTAGACATGGACTGACTGGGCACTAGACAAGGACTGGGCACTAGACATGGACTGGGCACTAGACATTGACTGGGCATTAGACATGGACTGGGCACTTAACATTGACTGGGCACTAGACAAGGACTGGGCACTAGACATTGACTGGGCACTAGACATTGACTGGGCACTAGACATGGACTGGGCACTTGACATCGACTGGGCACTAGACATGGACTGGGCACTAGACATGGACTGGACTCTAGACATAGACTGGGCTCTAGCCATGGACGGGAACCTAGACACTTACAATGCTAGACATGGACTGGGCACCAGCCATCGACTGGGCACTAGACATCGACTGGGCACTAGACGTGGACTGGGCTCTAGCCATGGACGGGAACCTAGACACTTACAATCTAGACATGGACTGGTCACTAGACACGGACTGGGCACTAGACATGGACTGGGCACTAGGCATGGACTGGGCACTAGGCATGGACTGGGCACTAGGCATAGACTGGGCACTAGGCATGGACTGGGCACAAGGCATGGACTGGGCACTAGACATGGACAGGGCACTAGACATGGACTGGGCACTAGACATGGACTGGGCACTAGACATGGACTGGGTAGTAGACATGGACTGGGCACTAGACATGGACTGGGCACTAGACATGGACTGGGCACTAGGCATGGACTGGGAACTAGACACGGACTGGGCACTAGACATTGACTGGGCACTAGACATTGACTGGGCACTAGACATGGACTGGGCACTAGACATGGACTGGGCACTAGACATGGACTGGGCACTAAACACGGACTGGGCACTAGACATTGACTGGGCACTAGACATTGACTGGGCACTAGACATGGACGGGGCACTAGACATGGACTGGGCACTAGACATTGACTGGGCACTAGACATGGACTGGGTAGTAGACATGGACTGGGCACTAGACATGGACTGGGTAGTAGACATTGACTGGGCACTAGACATGGACTGGGCACTAGACATTGACTGGGCATTAGACATGGACTGGGCACTTAACATTGACTGGGCACTAGACATGGACTGGGTAGTAGACATTGACTGGGCACTAGGCATGGACTGGGCACTAGACATTGACTGGGCATTAGACATGGACTGGGCACTTAACATTGACTGGGCACTAGACAAGGACTGGGCACTAGACATGGACTGGGCACTAAACATTGACTGGGCACTAGACAAGGACTGGGCACTAGACATGGACTGGGCACTAGACATGGACTGGGCACTAGACATTGACAGGGCACTAGACATGGACTGGGCACTAGACATTGACTGGGCACTAGACATTGACTGGGCACTAGACATCGACTGGGCACTAGACATGGACTGGGCACTAGACATGGACTGGACTCTAGACATAGACTGGGCTCTAGCCATGGACGGGAACCTAGACACTTACAATGCTAGACATGGACTGGGCACCAGCCATCGACTGGGCACTAGACATCGACTGGGCACTAGACGTGGAATGGGCTCTAGCCATGGACGGGAACCTAGACATGGACTGGTCACTAGACACGGACTGGGCACTATACATGGACTGGGCACTAGGCATGGACTGGGCACTAGGCATGGACTGGGCACTAGGCATAGACTGGGCACTAGGCATGGACTGGGCACTAGACATGGACAGGGCACTAGACATGGACTGGGCACTAGACATGGACTGGGCACTAGACATGGACTGGGTAGTAGACATGGACTGGGCACTAGACATGGACTGGGCACTAGACATGGACTGGGCAGTAGACATGGACTGGGTAGTAGACATGGACTGGGAACTAGACATGGACTGGGCACTAGACATGGACTGGGCACTAGACATGGACTGGGTAGTAGACATGGACTGGGCACTAGACATGGACTGGGCAGTAGACATGGACTGGGCACTAGACATGGACTGGGCACTAGACATGGACTGGGAACTAGACATGGACTGGGTAGTAGACATGGACTGGGCACTAGACATGGACTGGGTAGTAGACATAGACTGGGCACTAGACATGGACTGGGCACTAGACATGGACTGGGTAGTAGACATGGACTGGGCACTAGACATGGACTGGGCAGTAGACATGGACTGGGCACTAGGCATGGACTGGGCACTAGGCATGGACTGGGCACTAGGCATGGACTGGGCACTAGACATGGACTGGGCACTAGACATGGACTGGGCACTAGACATGGATTGGGCACTAGACATTGACTGGGCACTAGACATGGACTGGGCACTAGACATGGACTGGGCAGTAGACATGGACATAGCTAGACAAGGACTGCGCAAGAGATACTTACGAGGCTAGACATAAGGCTGGAAACAAGACACCTACACGACTGGAAACAGGGCCTGCCGGATTCATAATCCACTCGTAAGTTACGCACGAAAAGTGCATGTTAGTCTTAGCCTCACCAGCTCGTTGTGGTGGTGCTCATGATTAAAAAATAATCTTCCATATAATTCTAACACTTTCTTAATTCAGAAAATCCACTTTTTGAGTAACTACTTATGTATTTTGAACCCGATAATCGCTCGACAAATGTTCCACTTAGCGCTAAGTTTAGTGGCGTAGCCTAAATGGCGATTATGAATACGGCCCCTGGGCATTAAGTCGTGACATAAACGATCTCGCCATTGATTATGCCACTGTGAGGCGCCACTGCATGTGCAATGCATTCTGGGTATTAGTTTGGTCTTGGTGAGATGTCAAGAGGCCGTCATCGCATGATAACATATTCTGTAGACAATTATACATTATTATTATCGCTGTTTTCATCTATGTGAAGGAAATGTGATGTCTTCTGGATGTAAGTTAGAGAAACGGATTAATTTTATACATGCCTTGCCAATAACCTGGAAATATGGTATTTATCTCCGTATAAAAAATCGAGATCACTTGTTGCGCAGGTCATGCTTTTTCCCAGATGGCGTATAATTGTATAATCGTGTATAGTAGAGTGGCAGCGGTCCCCGGCACATGGCCCGGTTTACCCACAACACGCTTACATGTAAGAGGATCCACGGAACTGTTACATAAACCATGTGCTCAATTACACATGGCTCAGCGAACCAGGGCGGGCCGCGTAAAGGGCAGATTAGCCAACCAAACACCGCTCCGCAAACACAGAGGACACTGCGAGTAGAGTAGAGGGAAGGAAGGAAAGGGCGTGGGGGGGGGGAGCCTGCTTGGCTGTCATGCCAAGCCTCTACAACGCCCATCGCCCACCAAAAGCATTCCAGCCGCAGCCAATGTTTGTCTATAGGTGTGGGGGGCTCCAGCCCATCCCAGCCCATCCCGGCCCAGCCCAGCCCAGGGTGGCCCCTAGCTGCCCTCAGGGCCGGACAACACGGTACGGAGGCCAGCCCGCGCCGCCTCGCCTGCCCGCCCGCCTGACCCGGCAGCTAGGTCTTCAGCGCTTCCTTCCATTCCATCAGGATCTCATCCAGAAGGAAATCCCATTAGCAGGACGCTGCCGGTCTGCCGGAGCAGCACGCCCCGAACGTGCCGAGCACCGTGGGAATGTGGATCCGGGGATAGCCATTAGCCGTCGGGGTGTCAGGATAGGGGGTGTCCGGATGGGGGGGGGGTGTCCGGACAGGGGGGGGTCCGAATGGGCGGTGTCCGGACATGGGGTGTCCAGACGGGAAGGTGCCCGGCCAGGGGTGGGCGGAGGACGTCCGGATGGGGGAGGGTCCGCACGGGGGGAGGGTCCAGACTGTCCGGACTGAAGATGGAGTCGAGACAGGGAGGGGAGGAGTGTCTGGACGGGGGGTTGAATCCGGAGGGACGGTGGGGTATACAATAGGGTTACCACCGCTAGTGTCCATGCACCTCCGCCCCACAAAGTGTCCATGGTAACAGAAACAGGTCACACTGAGCGGGTCACCACCGCAATCTGTATGAGTACATCGATGTCTTATGCCACTTTTTTGTGCAAATGGGATGAATTGCCAGTTTTGTCTGCACCAGACGGTATATTGTCGTACCATATCCATACCATTAGTTGTCTGTACCAGACGGCATATTGTCGTACCAGATCCATACCATTAGTTGTCTGCACCAGACGGTATATTGTCGTACCATAGCGATACCATTAGTTGTCTGTACCAGACGGCATATTGTCGTACCACGATTAGTTGTAGATCACATCTCGTAGCAATACAAGAACCAGACCACCCGTTGTATGATTCACCAAACAACTGCAGCACAGCATATCAGGTGGAGGCATTGCCTGCTTCAACTTGGCAAATTAACCAAAATCGGATCAAAGACATATTATACTGAGCTGCGTGATGTGGTGACTAGAGCACAACTGAGGTGTCGTTCACACCCCTTATTACATGATAAACCGCAGCGTTCTGTTGCCGCATTCCGCCGCCAGGGGGCACACCAGTATCGGTAACGTGACGACAGGTGCCAAATGGAAAATCCAGGCCCATTTCCATTTGGTAAAACACGCCGCTAAAAATCATCAGTCAATACATCCGCTGCCCAGACAAAAAGCTGTCGACGTCTGGAGAAAACAACACATGTTCTAACGTACCTTGTACTTGTGACGCACCTTTGCGGGTAGATAAAACAAACAGGAAAAAACCTCCTGTTGGATATAAAAATAGGAAACACTTGCGGAATTAATCATAGAAGCACCACAGACGAGACAAGGTGACCCCCCCCCCCCCCACCCACCGGGAAACAGAAAAAACACATTGAGGCACCTGTAACAGCGGCCGGTCGCCTGTTATCCATCGGGTTTGGCGGGTTGTCGTCATCTTCTGTCGTCTGCTCCCTGGTGACGTCACTCCACGAGCCGCGCAGCGGCGTTTTGTCGACGTCACTCGCGGCGTCTCCCTGGGCGGGGGTCAGGATGGGGTCAGGGGCGGGTGAGGGGGTGGGGGTGGCGGCCTTACGCAGGATGGACTTGGTGGCTGTGGCTGTGGCCGTCGCGGGGTGGGGTGTCGGCGTGACGGAGGCGTTGAGGGCAAACGTCACCCCGGGGCCGACGTCGCGACGTCGGGGACGCTGGTGACACTGACCCGCCTGACACGGCGACTGTCGCGTGACGTCGACGACCTTCGCCTCGAGCTCGCAGCAGCGGCGACGGCGACGGTAGACGAAGCACTCCCAGAGGAAACAACACCGCATGACGTCATCGAAAGCGGAGCGCTAGGGTCGCCAACACGTGTCCATCCAAAGTCACGTGGTGCGATTGCGAAACCATGATATCCTGGGCGATAATTAGTTATCCGACGTCACGTCACGTCCCATGTCACTGGGACGTCACCTACTGACGCTGACGCCATGACACAGCACCACGGAGGCGTCACCACCGTCGGCAAGAAACGGCGCCATGATGTCACGTGACGTAGCCATCCACCAATCAAAGACGCTCTGAACAGGACTGTTTTCACAAATTGATCAAAGTCTTTTCTTTCACCTTTCACAAGCGTGGCGCTGGCTTTGTTTTCACATTGTCCACTGAGCCGTATAGGAGTAGCAGTAGCCTTCAAGTTATCCAGGCGTCCAGATATTTATGTTGCCCCATTGTGGAAAGATTTGTGGTCTGCGCCTCGTGCAAGGCCGATGCTGCCCTTCTCACCTGAACCACACATTTGTGGTTTTTACCTTGCGCAAGCGTCCAGATGGTTCTGTTTTCACATCGCGCAAGCACGCAGTTGGTTCCGCTTTCACATTGTCTAAAGGTTCGCTGTTTTCCCGGTATCCACAGAGAAGTTTCCTTCAACTTGCTGAAGCGTGCAGTTAGTTCTCCGTCCCGCCGCCATCCATCATGGGGCGCTGTTACCATGCATTACAAAGAGCAGCGAGACGGCGAGCCATCCCGGCCACCCCGGCCCCCCACCCCTCCCTCCCCCGGCGCCCCGACCCCTCCACCCACTTCACCGTCACACATCACACATCACACACAGACGAGCTCGGCCCGTGCTCTTCCTAAAACAATCACTCTTACATCCACCTATACCACAGAGACGATCCGATGGTCAGGCACGGTAGACCGCACAACGACTGATGACGTCACGAGCGCCAGGGACCGACACGCCTGATGACGTCAAAAAAGCGACAAGACTCCATACTGGAGTTTTTCAGGGTTTTTTTTGTTCTTATCCACGGCTTAAAACCGATCCCGTCATACAAGCTTTAGCGCTGGTAGTCGGACAGGCTAAAAACGTGCCGCCACTCACAGTGGAGTGTGGGGAGGCCTCGCGAGACTGGGAGAGGTCTCGGGAGACTGGTCCCCGGCAACGCCGCTCTCTCCTCAACGCAACCACTTCCTTGGGGGGGCTCGGGGTGGGGGTGGGAGGAGGTGCCCGGAGGGTGAGGAAGTAGGTTCAGTGCAGGTATGGGAGAGGGTGAGGGTGGAGGTGGAAGAGGGAAGCGCGGAGGGATGTCAGTGAGAGAGGGGAAAAGTGTGAGGCTGAAGAGTGAGGAGCCCAGCGTACTAACAGGAAGCAATGAGGCTGGCGGGGAACATGGAGGCTGCCACTGACATGTACGGCTGTCCGCCCGGGCTTCCTTCATCTTCTCCTCCTCCTCCTCTTCCTCTACTCCATTCCACTCCCGGCCAATGTCCGCAGCATTGCTTCTCACTTAGACCAGACACCAGTAACTGGCTCTCTTATCCCATACACCAGTCATTGACCCTCACTCACCTCATATCACCGTCACTGGCCCTCACTCACCCCATATCACTGTCACTGGCCCTCACCCACCCCATATCACTGTCACTGACCCTCACTCACCCCATATCACTGTCACTGGCCCTCACCCACCCCATATCACTGTCACTGACCCTCACTCACCCCATATCACTGTCACTGGTCCTCACTCACGCCATATCACCGTCACTGGTCCTCAGTCACCCCATATCACTGTCACTGGCCCTTACTCACCCCATATCACTGTCACTGGCCCTCACTCACTCCATATCAGTTTCACTGGCCCTCACTCACCTCATATCACTGTCACTGGCCCTCACTCACCCCATATCACTGTCACTGGCCCTCACTCACCCCATATCAGTTTCACTGGCCCTCACTCACCCCATATCACTGTCACTGGCCCTCACCCACCCCATATCACTGTCACTGGCCCTCACCCACCCCATATCCCCGTCACTGGCCCTCACCCACCCCATATCACTGTCACTGGCCTCACTCATCTCATATCACTGTCACTGGCCCTCACCCACCCCATATCACTATCACTGGCCCTCACTCATCCCATATCACTGTCACTGGCCCTCACCCACCCCACATCGCTGTCACTGGCCCTCACTCACTCCATATCAGTTTCACTGGCCCTCACTCACCTCATATCACTGTCACTGGCCCTCACTCACCCCATATCACTGTCACTGGCCCTCACTCACCCCATATCAGTTTCACTGGCCCTCACTCACCCCATATCACTGTCACTGGCCCTCACTCACCCCATATCACTGTCACTGGCCCTCACCCACCCCATATCACTGTCACTGGCCCTTACCCACCCCATATCCCCGTCACTGGCCCTCACTCACCCCATATCAGTTCACTGGCCCTCACTCACCCCATATCACTGTCACTGGCCCTCACTCACCCCATATCACTGTCACTGGCCCTCACCCACCCCATATCACTGTCACTGGCCCTCACTCACTCCATATCAGTTTCACTGGCCCTCACTCACCCCATATCACTGTCACTGGCCCTCACTCACCCCATATCACTGTCACTGGCCCTCACCCACCCCACATCACTGTCACTGGCCCTTACCCACCCCATATCCCCGTCACTGGCCCTCACTCACCCAATATCAGTTTCACTGGCCCTCACTCACCCCATATCACTGTCACTTGCCCTCACTCACCCCATATCACTGTCACTGGCCCTCACCCACCCCATATCACTGTCACTGGCCCTCACCCACCCCATATCACTGTCACTGGCCCTCACCCACCCCATCTCACTGTCACTGGCCCTTACCCACCCCATATCACTATCACTGGCCCTCACCCACCCCATCTCACTGTCACTGGCCCTTACCCACCCCATATCCCCGTCACTGGCCCTCACTCACCCCATATCAGTTTCACTGGCCCTCACTCACCCCATATCACTGGCCCTCACTCACCCTATATCACTGTCACTGGCCCTCACCCACCCATATCACTGTCACTGGCCCTCACCCACCCCATATCCCCGTCACTGGCCCTCACCCACCCCATATCACTATCACTGGCCTCACTCATCTCATATCACTGTCACTGGCCCTCACTCACCTCATATCACTGTCACTGGTCCTCGCTCACCCCAAATCACTGCCATAGGCCCTCACTCATCCCATTCACTGTCACTGGTCCGCACTCATCCCGTATCACTGCCACTGGCCCTCGCTCATCCCATATCACTGTCAATGGCCCTCACTTATCCTATATCACTGTCACTGGCCCTCACCCACCCCATAACACTGTCACTGGTCCTCGCTCAACCCATATCACTATCACTGGCCCTCATCCACCCCATAACACTGTCACTGGTCCTCGCTCACCCCATATCACTGCCACTGGTCCTCAGTCACCCCATATCACTGTCACTGGCCCTCACCCACCCCATATCCCCGTCACTGGCCCTCACCCACCCCATATCACTGTCACTGGCCCTCACTCATCCCATATCACTGCCACTGGCCCTCACTCATCCCATATCACTGTCAATGGCCCTCACCCACCCCATATCACTGTCAATGGCCCTCACTCATCCTATATCACTGTCAATGGCCCTCACCCACCTCATATCACTGTCACTGGCCCTCACTCACCCCATATCACTGTCAATGGCCCTCACTCATCCCATATCACTGTCACTGGCCCTCACTCATCCCATATCACTGTCACTGGCCCTCACCCCATATCCCCGTCACTGGCCCTCACCCACCCCATATCACTGTCACTGGCCCTCACGCATCCCATATCACTGTCAATGGCCCTCACCCGCCCCGTATCACTGTCAATGGCCCTCACTCATCCCATATCACTGTCACTGGCCCTCACTCATCCCATATCACTGTCACTGGCCCTCACCCCATATCCCCGTCACTGGCCCTCACCCACCCCATATCACTGTCACTGGCCCTCACTCATCCCATATCACTGTCACTGGCCCTCACCCCATATCCCCGTCACTGGCCCTCACCCACCCCATAACACTGTCACTGGTCCTCGCTCACCCCATATCACTGCCACTGGTCCTCAGTCACCCCATATCACTGTCACTGGCCCTCACCCACCCCATATCCCCGTCACTGGCCCTCACCCACCCCATATCACTGTCACTGGCCCTCACTCATCCCATATCACTGCCACTGGCCCTCACTCATCCCATATCACTGTCAATGGCCCTCACCCACCCCATATCACTGTCAATGGCCCTCACTCATCCTATATCACTGTCAATGGCCCTCACCCACCTCATATCACTGTCACTGGCCCTCACTCACCCCACATCGCTGTCACTGGCCCTCACCCCATATCCCCGTCACTGGCCCTCACTCACCCCATATCACTGTCAATGGCCCTCACTCATCCCATATCACTGTCACTGGCCCTCACTCATCCCATATCACTGTCACTGGCCCTCACCCCATATCCCCGTCACTGGCCCTCACCCACCCCATATCACTGTCACTGGCCCTCACGCATCCCATATCACTGTCAATGGCCCTCACCCACCCCATATCACTGTCAATGGCCCTCACTCATCCCATATCACTGTCACTGGCCCTCACTCATCCCATATCACTGTCACTGGCCCTCACCCCATATCCCCGTCACTGGCCCTCACCCACCCCATATCACTGTCACTGGCCCTCACTCATCCCATATCACTGCCACTGGCCCTCACTCATCCCATATCACTGTCAATGGCCCTCACCCACCCCATATCACTGTCACTGGCCCTCACTCATCCCATATCACTGTCAATGGCCCTCACTCATCCTATATCACTGTCACTGGCCCTCACCCACCCCATATCACTGTCACTGGCCCTCACTCACCCCACATCGCTGTCACTGGCCCTCACTCATCCCATATCACTGTCGCTGGCCCTCACTCATCCCATATCACTGTCACTGGCCCTCACCCCATATCACTGTCACTGGCCCTCACTCATCCCATTTCACTGTCAATGGCCCTAACCCACCCCATATCCCCGTCACTGGCCCTCACCCACCCCATATCACTGTCACTGGCCCTCACTCATCCCATATCACTGTCAATGGCCCTCACTCATCCTATATCACTGTCACTGGCCCTCACCCACCCCATATCACTGTCACTGGCCCTCACTCACCCCACATCGCTGTCACTGGCCCTCACTCATCCCATATCACTGTCGCTGGCCCTCACTCATCCCATATCACTGTCACTGGCCCTCACCCCATATCACTGTCACTGGCCCTCACTCATCCCATTTCACTGTCAATGGCCCTAACCCACCCCATATCCCCGTCACTGGCCCTCACCCACCCCATATCACTGTCACTGGCCCTCACTCATCCCATATCACTGTCAATGGCCCTCACTCATCCTATATCACTGTCACTGGCCCTCACCCACCCCATATCACTGTCACTGGCCCTCACTCACCCCACATCGCTGTCACTGGCCCTCACTCATCCCATATCACTGTCGCTGGCCCTCACTCATCCCATATCACTGTCACTGGCCCTCACCCCATATCACTGTCACTGGCCCTCACTCATCCCATTTCACTGTCAATGGCCCTAACCCACCCCATATCCCCGTCACTGGCCCTCACCCACCCCATATCACTGTCACTGGCCCTCACTCATCCCATATCTCCTTGGCCCTCACTCCCTGGCCCATATGCCTTCAACCACGCCCTGGTGCCCTGTGTTGGCACCCCGGGCATACGTCATACTCCCTAGATCCGCTGTCACTTGATCGTACCCCTCTATTTATCATAGATAGCATTCATGTTTACCCCCCGTCCGGATGGCGCATACCGGCACCTCGCCCAGGCCATAGCGAGAACACGTCAGGGACCAGTGGCATCATTTTTATCCGCCTCCAAATCACGGTGTCCTGATTAATAGGGACATATCTGCCACAAACTTATTTCAAAGCAATAATTTTGATTGGTACGTCGGACGGAGACAACCTACCGACCCCCCCCCCTACCCCGCTTCCCGCCGGTAATTACAGTGGTGCTACCCAGCCGACGAGGCACTCTGATAAAGAAAAGAAGAGGAATACTGTATGAATGAACCAGCAGAGTTTCCACTCCGCCATATCCGGGCGCCGGGGAACTACTCCCAGTATAGACATATAGATATCATACTAGAACTAGGAGTCGTATCCGACCTACGGTATAAATTGCAAGTAAACTGCACGATTGGATGCTTTGGTAGTAGTTATATCTGACCAATGATAATTCTGACGAGCCGCAGATGATGTGACAGCTGGAATCACTTTCTGATAGGCCAACTCTTTCCATAAATCGTTGATAAAACTCTGGCTAGAGTACGTCTATGACGGTCCCTGGCATAGGGAAGCTCTTCCGTGACACAAACATACCCACTCATTTTACTATTAGTTGGGATACTTATTCCCTAGTACAGACGTAAGGCTTCAGGTAATTGCCCGAGAAGCGGTCGAAGTCTAAATTCCAAGTCAGTTGAGACTTCCGGCAAGTTGCAAGGCGCCGCAAGCCCCGAGCGTCATAATGCACGCGACACAAGACACTGACGGCAGCGGGATCGCACGGGTGCCTCATGATCCCCAACTAGCTTCCACCAAAGCCGTTCCAAAGATATTAATACACCAATATCTTTGGCAGTTCCCTGCAAATCATGTCTACATCTTGGTGATGATGAGTGTGTTCCAGCTTTTATTAAAATCCTGACGCTTAGTCTGCTATGAGTGTGTTTAAAGCTGCTAACACAGCAATTTTCACCAACAGAATGACAAGATGCACCAGTTTGGACCACAAAAGAAGATTAACAGCCTGCCCTATTATGTATCTGTGGTTCACATGCAATGAACATACGTAATGGCTTCCCATCATATAGAAACTTTCCTTTGTATGATCATGGTATGTACGCTCTACAAATCAAAATTACCATGCAATCCCTCTTTTTTGTAACAACTGATAGACATATCCTGATTCACTTAGGCTTAGTTTTAATATCTTGACAAAATGATCGTTTAAACATTGCATGAATACAAAACACAGCATGTTTCTAAATGCTATTACTAGGTATATGAATTATTTTAATAATAACTATATTATGTACAAGTTATTTATTATATATACTATATGTACTAATTATATCATAAAGATAATTTACTAATTCTTTAAAATTCCTTTCTGCCTTATATATTTTGGATTTAAAAGTTGCCCTGGACTGTAATTTCTAAAATTGTTTGATTTTCTACAGATAATCAGGGTATATAAAATGTTTGCTTAGTCACTGATCAAATAAAATCAACATGCAATCCTTTATCTACTTATATTCCTCCCCATTAGCCACCCTGTTTGACTACAATCCCATTGTCATCATAGGTTGGAAGACATGGCATACTATAGTTGTAATAAATCTGCATGTATACCATTGTATATAAACACAACATGTAAAGCCCAAAATAACCCTTACCAGACTTATACCGGTTTGTAGCCAGTATTATGGTATTGCATGGTGGCAGCTAAGGGGGTGAATTTATCTGCTACTATAATATGAAAGTGATAGGAGTAATACTGTTAGTATTATTTAAAGCTGTTCATAGAGCAATATGATCTATGACAATTTTTTTTTAATCTAGCTGGTGTAAATCACTTAATTTAGGTCTTCATCTTATAAAAATAATCTTATAATGATGTAAAAAGGAATGTTTTTTTAGTCATTTTCCATCAGTAATACTTACATTGTGGAGCTAGACTAGAGACTATGGATATCTTGTCAGCTTTAACAGCATACAGAACTTCAGGACAGAAGTGAGAGCTACAATATTATGGTATAGATCTAACTTAGGTCATAGATCATAGACAATTGAATAAGCTTACAAGGTATAAGAACCAATAGGCTAGTAAATAGGACAAGTGTTATAAGCAGATCAAGCTATAAATATAACCAAGCGTGTGTGGACAAAAATGGGGATTATCTGTTACACCATTAATGAATAGAAATTGTGACCCCCACCACTGATAACAATATGACGTCATTCACAAAACAACAAACAAAATAGAACTGTCAACACACTGTACACTTACTAAGCTTACTGCAATAATTAAATTTGAGGCATTTGGGTTTCCACGGCAACTTCCGTTTCTTCATTGGCTTATATTTCAGATGGCAATGAAATTGTGAAGATCACATGATATGACAAGTGGAGAAAGTCATAACTGTAGGTGTGAACAAGGAATCCACGGTGACTGGAACAACACAAATACTGCGCCAACTTTTGCACGCAGGGATCTGTTGTTTTCTCAGTGCAGTCGGTGCGAGTAGTGATAATTACCGAACGACGTTACAACATCCCGTCATTCCAGTGCAAATATTTTTATTCGCTTTATCATGTTTATAGCAATCACAACGCGTGATCACTCATATCCATTTATTAAACAGGAACCGATTAAGGCGATGTGAGAAGAACGTGGAATGGAATGGAAGGGCGGGGGAGGGGGGGGGGGGAGGGGCGGAGGTTTGGAGGCTAGGGAAGGACAAGAGGTGTGTGTTGTGTGGTGGGCCTGAGAGGGGGGGGGGGGGTGCGGGTGTCGATTGCAAGACAGAATATTTGTCCCAATGGAGCAATAATATTTTAAAAATAAGTTGCTAGCACACCAACAGGATATGTTATACTTGGTGCCAAAAGGACGATGGTTGCCCCTTTAGACTTAAAGATCCCCCTCTCTCTGTGGAACCAGGGGCGGATCCAGACTTCTGAAAGTGGGAGGCTTGAGTACAATGCATAGGCGGCGGAAGAGGGCAGGGACACTGCCCCATTTAATTGGCGGACGGGGTGGGGGTGGGGGTCATAATCCCCCATAAGGGGTTTATTATAGAGTTTGTTTTATACCATGTTATGTGTATTGAGCATCAGGTTGCTGCTCCTGGACATGGGTAGGCTTCTTTATACTCGGGGGGCTCAACCTGTCGGGGGCTTGAGCCGTAGTAGCCCCCCTCACTGAATCCGCCACTGGGCCCCCCCCCCCCCCCCACCGACCCTCAGTCGCGGGGCTGGACAACAATTAAAGTGTCCCGGTAATGAGTACTTGGGAATGTTCAGCCCATCGGACATGATCACCCCCCCCCCCTTCCATTCCACTATGTCCCCCCCCCCCCAACCCACATCCTGGAGCCGCCCGTTATACCAACCCATTGTTCTTAGTTATTCCAAGGTCATGCGCCTCGGCTCTGACAGGCCAGGGACATTGACCAATGGCGGACGATACATAATTTTGTGCCCTGTCACGGAAACTGGATTCCACAGCGAGTCGATGTCCTGCCGAAACCCCCCGGGACCCCAATTGTACCTTCTAGGAGTTACATGCTATCCGGACCTCACTGTGAAACGACCTGACCAGCCTCCAGGGCAAGAGCTTTTGAGCGCTGTTATTGCGCAATGGTCAGTGGTTCCGGTCGGTGGGCAAGGGCTAGGCATTGCCGCACTTATATATCCATATAATCATGCTTTATAACTTCGAAATTGATATATATTAGTATGTTTTATTGTCTGCGTGACAATGTGTCTTGCTGGCTCGTAGCCTGTAGGCGTCAGACAGGGATATGTTGAGACCAGTGAGGGACCAGGACGGGGAAAGCACCAATGATTGGAGTCATATTACGTTATAGAAGCCGCAAGCATGGCTGTATTTGGTACGCGCCGGCAAGATGTAGGCCCTACGCCTTTATCATCGCAGAGAATTAAATTATCCGATTTTAAGGCTATGTTTGCAAATAAAAATTAATATTATAGCCACCAATGCATGAGCGGTTTACTGGAAGAATGCGTAATCCGGTTATACAAGGATAAATCTGTATGTTAAAATAGATCACCGCATGTATATTTGTTCTAATAATCACCCCGACCTTTAAAACGAGAGTGGCTTCTCTAGGAATGTAACCTATTCGCTGTTTATAGTCAAAGCGAATGAAATTTTAATATTGTTGGCAGATAAAGATTCCCAGAATATATGCATTATCAGTTGCCTTGTCTGGCTTGCAAGAAAATCCCTCATTCCCTGTGCTTTCAATTTACCTTCATTCATCACTCATTTTATTTTTTCATCACTTGTGCCTCATTCTGTAAGTTTATCGTCATGTCTCGAGTGTATCGTGGATGATGTTTATTTCTTTAATATACCTGTTTTTTTTTCTCTTAATTTATCAATCTTTTATTTAATATATTGTCATGTATCCTTCATTTCCATAATGTATCAACACTTATCCCTCATTCCGTTACGGAATCGATTATCCCTCATCTCTTGAATGTATCGCCAGTTCCCCTCATTCAGTTAACCACTCTCTGCCTTCGACTCACTCCGCTAGGGCTCCATTATATCTCTGTTGTCGCCTACTGCCTCAATGCTTTTTCACACTCACTCGCCAGGGCGGCGCTGCGCATATTGATAGGAAAAATGCGTCGCGCATTTCTACAAATTAGTGCTGGAACCTAGATTAAGCCTAATAACACATGAAATCAGGTGATGAAAAGAAAGAGTTCTGTCACAATTATAACTTTTTCGAAAGAGTAGCCTACATGATGTTTTTTGCTGTATTAAATATGCAAAGCTCATTATTTTTATGTTTTATTCTTGAAAACTATAATGTCGCAAGAAATTACAGCTGATTTGACCGTTTTTCAAGAATCTTGGTATTTACCCCCGGCCCACAGCAGCGGTAAAAGCTAGCTTGCGTAGCGCCACCGTGCGGGGAGCTTGTCAGTGAACGTGTCGTCACATTGCTATGGCTAACTGTTTTGGGGCCATGTCGTGGGAGGTCTCACTGTTAACACAGGTCGAACAGAAAATCCAGTTTCAGGCAATTCCTTTAATCTTTGATGCTTCACCAAGAAGTGTATCATCGATGCCTAGTTTTAGTAGGTACTGCATATTGGCCAGTATTTATGGAACCTTTTATTGAACCTTTCATGATAGTGCGGCAAAAGTTTCTTTGATAACCCGGCACCCATCCACACAACAGGCACACTCCCACGTTCACAACACTCGCCTGATCTGACCCTCGGTGATGGAGTGCTACAGCGGCAAATGAGAATATGTTTTCAGACGAGACTAATATCCCAGCCCAGGTATAATATTTCTTTAGGGCGCGCATTCCGTGATACCGGAAATGGTCATCGGCAGACGCAGGGGGTGGGTCATCAGTTCTGTGGCAGCCCCAGCTCTGTAGGTTATTGCCGACTACGGCAACCCCAAGTAATCGTTTCATAGATCAAGGGCCGGGGGCAGAACACTACGGCAGCTGCGGGGAAATTGGTGTCATCGGTCACAGTCAGAGAGAATTTTGGAACCGCGGGTAGGGCAGGGAGATAGGGGCGGCGGGAGTCGGGGTGGGGGAATGTGGTGCATGGGGGTACTGAATGAATCATTCCCGAGCGAAGATGCGAAACGCTGCCGTAAAAAAGTACAGCAATTAAAGAAAGCATTTTAGGTGTCAGTGATCATTATTAGATTTGTTGTCAGGAGATAATTTAAGGAGTGGAATTACTTGTCTTAGTGCTTTATAGCGAATTTGATCAAGACCCAATACTGACGAAGTGCAGACTGTGATCGGTGGGTCTCTGTGGTGATAGTGATTACGGGCTCAGTGGTCGGTGAGTCTGTGGTGATAGTGATTACGGGCTCAGTGGTCGGTGAGTGTAGTGATAGTGATTACGAGCTCAGTGGTCGGTGAGTCTCTGTAGTGATAGTGATTACGAGCTCAGTGGTCGGTGGGTCTGTGGTGATAGTGATTACGGGCTCAGTGTTCGGTGAGTCTGTGGTAATAGTGATTACGGGCTCAGTGGTCGGTGAGTCTCTGTGGTGATAGTGATTACGGGCTCAGTGGTCGGTGAGTCTCTGTGGTGATAGTGATTACGGGCTCAGCGGTCGGTGAGTCTCTGTGGTGATAGTGATTACGGGCTCAGTGGTCGGTGAGTCTCTGTGGTGATAGTGATTACGGGCTCAGTGGTCGGTGAGTCTGTGGTAATAGTGATTACGGGCTCAGCGGTCGGTGGGTCTGTGGTGATAGTGATTACGGGCTCAGTGGTCGGTGAGTCTCTGTGGTGATAGTGATTACGGACTCAGTGGTCGGTGAGTCTGTGGTGATAGTGATTACGGGCTCAGTGGTCGGTGAGTTTCTGTGGTGATAGTGATTACGGGCTCAGTGGTCGGTGGGTCTCTGTGGTGATAGTGATTACGGGCTCAGTGGTCGGTGGGTCCCTGTGGTGTTAGTGATTACGGGCTCAGTGGTCGGTGAGTCTCTGTGGTGATAGCGATTACCGGCCCAGTGGTCGGTGAGTCTGTAGTGATAGTGATTACGAGCTCAGTGGTCGGTGGGTCTGTGGTGATAGTGATTACGGGCTCAGTGGTCGGTGGGTCTCTGTGGTGATAGTGATTACGGGCTCAGTGGTCGGTGGGTCTCTGTGGTGATAGTGATTACGGGCTCAGCGGTCGGTGAGTCTCTGTGGTGATAGTGATTACGGGCTCAGTGGTCGGTGAGTCTCTGTGGTGATAGTGATTACGGGCTCAGTGGTCGGTGAGTCTGTGGTAATAGTGATTACGGGCTCAGCGGTCGGTGGGTCTGTGGTGATAGTGATTACGGGCTCAGTGGTCGGTGAGTCTCTGTGGTGATAGTGATTACGGACTCAGTGGTCGGTGAGTCTGTGGTGATAGTGATTACGGGCTCAGTGGTCGGTGAGTTTCTGTGGTGATAGTGATTACGGGCTCAGTGGTCGGTGGGTCTCTGTGGTGATAGTGATTACGGGCTCAGTGGTCGGTGGGTCCCTGTGGTGTTAGTGATTACGGGCTCAGTGGTCGGTGGGTCTCTGTGGTGATAGTGATTACAGGCTCAGTGGTCGGTGAGTCTGTGGTGATAGTGATTACGAGCTCAGTGGTCGGTGGGTCTGTGGTGATAGTGATTACGGGCTCAGTGGTCGGTGGGTCTCTGTGGTGATAGTGTTTACGGGCTCAGTGGTCGGTGGGTCTCTGTGGTGATAGTGATTACAGGCTCAGTGGTCGGTGAGTCTGTGGTGATAGTGATTACGAGCTCAGTGGTCGGTGGGTCTCTGTGGTGATAGCGATTACGGGCTCAGTGGTCGGTGGGTCTCTGTGGTGATAGTGATTACGGGCTCAGTGGTCGGTGGGTCTTTGTGGTGATAGTGATTACAGGCTCAGTGGTCGGTGAGTCTGTGGTGATAGTGATTACGAGCTCAGTGGTCGGTGGGTCTCTGTGGTGATAGTGATTACGGGCTCAGTGGTCGGTGGGTCTCTGTGGTGATAGTGATTACGGGCTCAGTGGTCGGTGGGTCTGTGGTGATAGTGATTACGGGCTCAGTGGTCGGCGAGTCTCTGTGGTGATAGTGTTTACGGGCTCAGTGGTCGGTGAGTCTGTGGTAATAGTGATTACGGGCTCAGTGGTCGGTGAGTCTGTGGTGATAGTGATTACGGGCTCAGTGGTCGGTGAGGCTCTGTGGTGATAGTGATTACCGGCTGAGTGGTCGGTGGGTCTGTGGTGATAGTGATTACGAGCTCAGTGGTCGGTGGGTCTGTGGTGATAGTGATTACGAGCTCAGTGGTCGGTGGGTCTGTAGTGATAGTGATTACGAGCTCAGTGGTCGGTGAGTGTGGTGATAGTGATTACGAGCTCAGTGGTCGGTGAGTCTGTGGTAATAGTGATTACGGGCTCAGCGGTCGGTGGGTCTGTGGTGATAGTGATTACGGGCTCAGTGGTCGGTGGGTCTGTGGTAATAGTGATTACGGGCTCAGTGGTCGGTGGGTCTCTGTGGTGATAGTGATTACGGGCTCAGTGGTCGGTGAGTCTGTGGTAATAGTGATTACGGGCTCAGTGGTCGGTGAGTCTCTGTGGTGATAGTGATTACCGGCTCAGTGGTCGGTGAGTCTGTGGTGATAGTGATTACCGACTCAGTGGTCGGTGAGTCTGTGGTAATAGTGATTACGGGCTCAGTGGTCGGTGAGTCTGTGGTGATAGTGATTACGGGCTCAGTGGTCGGTGAGTCTGTGGTGATAGTGATTACGGGCTCAGTGGTCGGTGAGGCTCTGTGGTGATAGTGATTACCGGCTCAGTGGTCGGTGGGTCTGTGGTGATAGTGATTACGAGCTCAGTGGTCGGTGGGTCTGTGGTGATAGTGATTACGAGCTCAGTGGTCGGTGGGTCTGTAGTGATAGTGATTACGAGCTCAGTGGTCGGTGAGTGTGGTGATAGTGATTACGAGCTCAGTGGTCGGTGAGTCTGTGGTAATAGTGATTACGGGCTCAGCGGTCGGTGGGTCTGTGGTGATAGTGATTACGGGCTCAGTGGTCGGTGGGTCTGTGGTGATAGTGATTACGGGCTCAGTGGTCGGTGAGTCTGTGGTAATAGTGATTACGGGCTCAGTGGTCGGTGAGTCTCTGTGGTGATAGTGATTACCGGCTCAGTGGTCGGTGAGTCTCTGTGGTGATAGTGATTACGGGCTCAGCGGTCGGTGAGTCTCTGTGGTGATAGTGATTACGGGCTCAGCGGTCGGTGAGTCTCTGTGGTGATAGTGATTACGGGCTCAGTGGTCGGTGAGTCTCTGTGGTGATAGTGATTACGGGCTCAGTGGTCGGTGAGTGTGGTGATGGTGATTACGGGCTCAGTGGTCGGTGAGTCCGTAGTGATAGTGATTACGGGCTCAGTGGTCGGTGAGTCTGTGGTGATAGTGATTACAAGCTCAGTGGTCGGTGGGTCTCTGTGGTGATAGTGATTACGGGCTCAGCGGTCGGTGAGTCTGTGGTGATAGTGATTACGGGCTCAGTGATCGCTGGGTCTCTGTGGTGATAGTGATTACGGGCTCAGTGGTCGGCGGGTCTCTGTGGTGATAGTGATTACGGGCTCAGTGGTCGGTGAGTCTGTAGTGTTAGTGATTACGGGCTCAGTGGTCGGTGGGTCTCTGGTGATAGTGATTACGGGCTGAGTGGTCGGTGAGTCTGTAGTGTTAGTGATTACGAGCTCAGTGGTCGGTGGGTCTCTGTGGTGATAGTGATTACGGGCTCTGTGGTCGGTGAGTCTGTAGTGATAGTGATTACGGGCTCTGTGGTCGGTGGGTCTCTGTGGTGATAGTGATTACGGGCTCAGTGATCGGTGAGTCTCTGTGGTGATAGTGATTACGGACTCAGTGGTCGGTGAGTCTGTGGTGATAGTGGTTACGAGCTCAGTGATCGGTGGGTTTCTGTGGTGTTGGTGATTACGGGCTCAGTGGTCGGTGAGTCTCTGTGGTGATAGTGATTACGGGCTCAGTGGTCGGTGAGTCTGTGGTGATCGTGATTACGCGCTCAGTGGTCGGTGAGTCTCTGTGGTGATAGTGATTACGGGCTCAGTGATCGCTGGGTCTCTGTGGTGATAGTGATTACGGGCTCAGTGGTCGGTGGGTCTCTGTGGTGATACTGATTACGGGCTCAGTGATCGCTGGGTCTCTGTGGTGATAGTGATTACGGGCTCAGTGGTCCATGAGTCTCTGTGGTGATAGTTATTACGGGCCCAGTGGTCGGTGAGTCTCTGTGGTGATAGTGATTACGGGCTCAGTGGTCGGTGAGTCTCTGTGGTGATAGTGATTACGGGCTCAGTGATCGCTGGGTCTCTGTGGTGATAGTGATTACGGGCTCAGTGGTCGGTGAGTCTCTGTGGTGATAGTGATTACGGGCTCAGTGGTCGGTGGGTCTCTGTGGTGATAGTGATTACGGGCTCAGTGGTCCGTGAGTCTGTAGTGTTAGTGATTACGGGCTCAGTGATCGGTGGGTCTCTGTGGTGATGGTGATTACGGGCTCAATGGTCGGTGAATCTGTGGTGATAGTGATTACGGGCTCAGTGGTCGGTGAGTCTGTAGTGATAGTGATTACGGGCTCAGTGGTCGGTGAGTCTCTGTGGTGATAGTGATTACGGGCTCAGTGGTCGGTGGGTCTCTGTGGTGATAGTGATTACGGGCTCAGTGGTCGGTGAGTCTGTAGTGAGTGATTACGGGCTCAGTGGCCGGTGAGTGTGGTGATAGTGATTACGGGCTCAGTGGTCGGTGGGTCTCTGTGGTGATAGTGATTACGGGCTCAGTGGTCGGTGAGTCTGTAGTGATAGTGATTACGGGCTCAGTGGTCGGTGGGTCTGTGGTGATAGTGATTACGGACTCAATGGTCGGTGAATCTGTGGTGATAGTGATTACGGGCTGAGTGGTCGGTGAGTCTGTAGTGTTAGTGATTACGGGCTCAGTGGTCGGTGGGTCTCTGGTGATAGTGATTACGGGCTGAGTGATCGGTGAGTCTGTAGTGTTAGTGATTACGGGCTCAGTGGTCGGTGGGTCTCTGTGGTGATAGTGATTACGGGCTCAGTGGTCGGTGAGTCTGTAGTGATAGTGATTACGGGCTCTGTGGTCGGTGGGTCTCTGTGGTGATAGTGATTACGGGCTCAGTGGTCGGTGAGTCTGTAGTGATAGTGATTACGGGCTCAGTGGTCGGTGAGTCTCTGTGCTGATAGTGATTACGGGCTCAGTGATCGCTGGGTCTCTGTGGTGATAGTGATTACGGGCTCAGTGGTCCGTGAGTCTCTGTGGTGATAGTGATTACGGGCCCAGTGGGGGGTGAGTCTCTGTGGTGATAGTGATTACGGGCTCAGTGGTCGGTGAGTCTCTGTGGTGATAGTGATTACGGGTTCAGTGATCGCTGGGTCTCTGTGGTGATAGTGATTACGGGCTCAGTGGTCGGTGGGTCTCTGTGGTGATAGTGATTACGGGCTCAGTGGTCGGTGGGTCTCTGTGGTGATAGTGATTACGGGCTCAGTGGTCGGTGGGTCTCTGTGGTGATAGTGATTACGGGCTCAGTGGTCCGTGAGCCTGTAGTGTTAGTGATTACGGGCTCAGTGATCGGTGGGTCTCTGTGGTGATAGTGATTACGGGCTCAATGGTCGGTGAATCTGTGGTGATAGTGATTACGGGCTCAGTGGTCGGTGGGTCTGTGGTGATAGTGATTACGGGCTGAGTGATCGGTGAGTCTGTAGTGTTAGTGATTACGGGCTCAGTGGTCGGTGGGTCTCTGTGGTGATAGTGATTACGGGCTCAGTGATCGGTGAGTCTCTGTGGTGATAGTGATTACGGGCTCAGTGGTCGGTGAGTCTGTGGTGATAGTGATTACGGGCTCAGTGGTCGCTGGGTCTCTGTGGTGATAGTGATTACGGACTCAGTGATCGCTGGGTCTCTGTGGTGATAGTGATTATGGGCTCAGTGATCGCTGGGTCTCTGTGGTGATAGAGATTACGGGCTCAGTGGTCCGTGAGTCTGTAGTGTTAGTGATTACGGGCTCAGTGGTCGGTGGGTCTCTGGTGATAGTGATTACGGGCTGAGTGGTCGGTGAGTCTGTAGTGTTAGTGATTACGGGTTCAGTGGTCGGTGGGTCTCTGTGGTGATAGTGATTACGGGCTCTGTGGTCGGTGAGTCTGTAGTGATAGTGATTACGGGCTCTGTGGTCGGTGGGTCTCTGTGGTGATAGTGATTACGGGCTCAGTGGTCGGTGAGTCTGTAGTGATAGTGATTACGGGCTCAGTGGCCGGTGAGTGTGGTGATAGTGATTACGGGCTCTGTGGTCGGTGGGTCTCTGTGGTGATAGTGATTACGGGCTCAGTGGTCGGTGAGTCTGTAGTGATAGTGATTACGGGCTCAGTGGTCGGTGGGTCTGTGGTGATAGTGATTACGGACTCAATGGTCGGTGAATCTGTGGTGATAGTGATTACGGGCTGAGTGGTCGGTGAGTCTGTAGTGTTAGTGATTACGGGCTCAGTGGTCGGTGGGTCTCTGGTGATAGTGATTACGGGCTGAGTGATCGGTGAGTCTGTAGTGTTAGTGATTACGGGCTCAGTGGTCGGTGGGTCTCTGTGGTGATAGTGATTACGGGCTCAGTGGTCGGTGAGTCTGTAGTGATAGTGATTACGGGCTCTGTGGTCGGTGGGTCTCTGTGGTGATAGTGATTACGGGCTCAGTGGTCGGTGAGTCTGTAGTGATAGTGATTACGGGCTCAGTGGTCGGTGAGTCTCTGTGGTGATAGTGATTACGGGCTCAGTGATCGCTGGGTCTCTGTGGTGATAGTGATTACGGGCTCAGTGGTCCGTGAGTCTCTGTGGTGATAGTGATTACGGGCCCAGTGGGGGGTGAGTCTCTGTGGTGATAGTGATTACGGGCTCAGTGGTCGGTGAGTCTCTGTGGTGATAGTGATTACGGGCTCAGTGATCGCTGGGTCTCTGTGGTGATAGTGATTACGGGCTCAGTGGTCGGTGGGTCTCTGTGGTGATAGTGATTACGGGCTCAGTGGTCGGTGGGTCTCTGTGGTGATAGTGATTACGGGCTCAGTGGTCGGTGGGTCTCTGTGGTGATAGTGATTACGGGCTCAGTGGTCCGTGAGTCTGTAGTGTTAGTGATTACGGGCTCAGTGATCGGTGGGTCTCTGTGGTGATAGTGATTACGGGCTGAGTGGTCGGTGGGTCTGTGGTGATAGTGATTACGGGCTGAGTGATCGGTGAGTCTGTAGTGTTAGTGATTACGGGCTCAGTGGTCGGTGGGTCTCTGTGGTGATAGTGATTACGGGCTCTGTGGTCGGTGAGTCTGTAGTGATAGTGATTACGGGCTCAGTGGTCGGTGAGTGTGGTGATAGTGATTACGGGCTCAGTGGTCGGTGAGTCTGTAGTGATAGTGATTACGGGCTCAGTGGTCGGTGGGTCTGTGATGATAGTGATTACGGACTCAATGGTCGGTGAATCTGTGGTGATAGTGATTACGGGCTGAGTGGTCGGTGAGTCTGTAGTGTTAGTGATTACGGGCTCAGTGGTCGGTGGGTCTCTGGTGATAGTGATTACGGGCTGAGTGATCGGTGAGTCTGTAGTGTTAGTGATTACGGGCTCAGTGGTCGGTGGGTCTCTGTGGTGATAGTGATTACGGGCTCAGTGGTCGGTGAGTCTGTAGTGATAGTGATTACGGGCTCTGTGGTCGGTGGGTCTCTGTGGTGATAGTGATTACGGGCTCAGTGGTCGGTGAGTCTGTAGTGATAGTGATTACGGGCTCAGTGGTCGGTGAGTCTCTGTGGTGATAGTTATTACGGGCTCAGTGATCGCTGGGTCTCTGTGGTGATAGTGATTACGGGCTCAGTGGTCCGTGAGTCTCTGTGGTGATAGTGATTACGGGCCCAGTGGGGGGTGAGTCTCTGTGGTGATAGTGATTACGGGCTCAGTGGTCGGTGAGTCTCTGTGGTGATAGTGATTACGGGCTCAGTGATCGCTGGGTCTCTGTGGTGATAGTGATTACGGGCTCAGTGGTCGGTGGGTCTCTGTGGTGATAGTGATTACGGGCTCAGTGGTCGGTGGGTCTCTGTGGTGATAGTGATTACGGGCTCAGTGGTCCGTGAGTCTGTAGTGTTAGTGATTACGGGCTCAGTGATCAGTGGGTCTCTGTGGTGATAGTGATTACGGGCTCAATGGTCGGTGAATCTGTGGTGATAGTGATTACGGGCTCAGTGGTCGGTGGGTCTGTGGTGATAGTGATTACGGGCTGAGTGATCGGTGAGTCTGTAGTGTTAGTGATTACGGGCTCAGTGGTCGGTGGGTCTCTGTGGTGATAGTGATTACGGGCTCAGTGATCGGTGAGTCTCTGTGGTGATAGTGATTACGGGCTCAGTGGTCGGTGAGTGTGGTGATAGTGATTACGGGCTCAGTGGTCGGTGAGTCTGTAGTGATAGTGATTACGGGCTCAGTGGTCGGTGAGTGTGGTGATGGTGATTACGGGCTCAGTGATCGGTGAGTCTGTGGTGATGGTGATTACGGGCTCAGTGGTCGGTGGGTCTCTGTGGTGATAGTGATTACGGGCTCAGTGGTCGGTGGGTCTCTGTGGTGATAGTGATTACGGGCTCAGTGGTCGGTGAGTCTGTGGTGATAGTGATTACGGGCTCAGTGGTCGGTGGGTCTCTGTGGTGATAGTGATTACGGGCTCAGTGGTCGGTGGGTCTCTGTGGTGATAGTGATTACGGGCTCAGTGGTCGGTGAGTCCCTGTGGTGATAGTGATTACGGGCTCAGTGGTCGGTGGGTCTCTGTGGTGATAGTGATTACGGGCTCAGTGATCGCTGGGTCTCTGTGGTGATAGTGATTACGGGCTCAGTGGTCGGTGGGTCTCTGTGGTGATAGTGATTACGGGCTCAGTGATCGCTGGGTCTCTGTGGTGATAGTGATTACGGGCTCAGTGGTCGGTGGGTCTGTGGTGATAGTGATTACGGGCTCAGTGATCGGTGGGTCTCTAACATCACTTCAATAGCCTATTACTATCTCAAACCTGAAAATTTACTGCATTATTTATATCCCAAATTTTCACGCCCTTGCCAGCAAACACATAACGTTTTTTTAACGTTTTAATATGGTTCCAATTACGTTATAACCGTTTTAGAAACGTTACAAAAACGTTATCTGTTTGCTGGGTTATTATGTTCATAAAGCATGTAACATCACTAGTGTTCCCATCACTATCCCTGTAACATAACATGTAGTATTATTAGTGCCACACAATCTAAGATATCACTTGCTTTTTACCATCCCAAAATCTGCAATATTACTCCATTTTTTAATATCACCGGCCCCACATTCACTCGTTGCAAGGCACGATCTGCAGAGGCTGAAAAGACCGGCAAAGCAAATCAAAAATTCTATTTAAAGACACCACCAATTACGTCCAGGGGGCATGAATTTGAGGGTTTTGCGTTGCTACCACCATTTCTTACACCATACGTTGTCGACCATTGTCGGACATTACAAAAGTAAATATCTCTCGTGCTAATAATCCAAGGAAACCCTGGTCATTCAGGCTCTGGCCGCAGTAATTGTCGGTGCATCAGATCCACGCCGCGCGGTGAATAATTGATGTTGATCTTATCCCCGGCACTTAGCTCAGCACGCGACCGTTGCGCGGAGGAACGGACTGGCTGGGACCCCCCGCGACGTTTGGCCGACGCACGGGCTGCGAAAAGAGCGGTGATTGCTTGCGACCTGGCGGAGACAGGCAATTGTATGACATCATAGAGGTGTAGGAACCCGTACAGGGCCGGCCGCTGGGTCGACACACTGGGGGCGATGTAGGCGGTTGTACGTGGAGTATATATAGGTATATAGGTTGTGACACTAGGAGTATATATGGGTTGTGACACTGGGAATCTGCATAGGTTGTGATACTGGGAGTCTGCATATGTTGTGACACTGGGAGTGTATATGGGTTGTGAAACTGGGAATCTGCATAGGTTGTGACACTGGGAGTATATATGGGTTGTGACACTGGGAGTCTATATATGTTGTTACATTGGGAGATTATATATTAGATGTTACACTTGGACTTTACTATATGTCTACATAGATTTTGGTATTGTGTTACAATAAACAGTAGACGGAATTTCTTGTACAACAGGCGGGGTTTGTGTTACAGTAGTCGGGGTTACTGTTACAGTAGGGGGGTTTACTGTTACAGTGGGCGGGGTTACTGTTACAGTGGGCGGGTTACTGTTACAGTAGGCGGGGTTACTGTTACAGTGGGCGGGGTTACTGTTACAGTAGGCGGGATTACTGTTACAGTAGGCGGGGGTACTGTTACAGTACGGTTACAGTGGGCCGGGTTACCGTTACAGTAAGCGGGGTTACTGTTACAGTAGGCGGGGTTACTGTTACGGTGGGCGGGGTTACTGTTACAGTAGGCGGGGTTACTGTTACAGTGGGCGGGGTTACCGTTACAGTAGGCCGGGTTACCTTTTCGCTCGGTGGGGTTGCTAGAGTACCATTGTCACTGTTGCGACGATTGTTGTGACATGAAGCCCTCTTAGCGCCGGCAAAAAACGCTCTCCCACTTCCACCCCCCCCCCCATCTCCCCCCCCCCCCCCCATCACCTCGGCGACCGTTGGTTCGTCGTTTGGCGGCCAGTTTTGTCGCTCCACATGTAGCGTCGCGACAACACACTAGAAAACGCCCCCGGAAAGTTTGTCCTCGCAATGAATGGCCGCAGCGAGCGCAAGAAAAGAGAAAGCTACAAAAGCAACCGAACGGAAAAGGCTTCACCCTGACATTGTTCCATGGGACTAGTGTTGTTTTTTTTTCGGGTGGGGGAGCGGTGGGGGGTGGGGGTTGTAAAGAAGGATCGCTGGCGCTGAGTGGACGGTTTTCGTGGTTCCCCGAGCGGGGGGGGGGGGGTAGGTGGGGGCACCAGCCTACATCCTTTCTATTTGAAGGGCACCAGCTATAAACGACCCCCTTTGCCCCCTGTCGGTGGCGCCGGCGGCGGTGGGTCGTGGCAGAAGCTCCCACCCGATCACCCCCCCCCCGCCCGCGCCGCCGTCACCCCTCTCTCCATCACCGTCTCCCGCCGCCGCCGCCACCGCCACAGCCACGGCCCTCACGTGCCCTCCTCAGTCCCTCGCCTCGGGGAGGGGTCTGGAGAGCCGGGGGACGGGCGTTGGACGGGTGGACGGGCGGTCCGATGACAGAGGCCGACCACGAGGGGGGGATGAAGCAAGTAGCCGTGGCCCGCAAGAGGACCGCGAGACTAGTGAGTGAGTGAGCATGGTGCGTGAGGGGCTGTCGAACCAGTGGCCAGCACAGCCCGCCAGCCAGCCAGCTCGGGAGCCAGCGAGTCAGCGGAGGCACCCCCACCACACGCCGCACGGGGGCGCCACCAGACGGCCGTCACACCGGTGTACTGCTTCCTTTCTCCCCACCGGCAGGTCGGGCAGAAAGTGAAAACGACAGCGGCAGAGACAGAGCCAGAGGCAGAAAGAGAGAGAGGGTGGATACAGCAGCGACCACAGCAACAGACACCCGCAGGACCCTCCGGAACCCCACCCCCTTCTGACGCCAGCAGCCCACACCCCTCGCCGGTTACAGCCTGGCGGCCACGTGGTCACCCTCTGCCGCCGTGAGTGTGAGGCTTGGACGCGGCCCAGGGAGCCCGCCACTCTGACCATACCGGCAACTATTTCACCCCCCTCCGCCTCCACCCCCCACCATCTTCCTCCACCCCCCCCCCCCCCCCACCATCCTCTTCCACCCCCTCCTGCCCCCCTCCGGTGGGACGGTTCCCATTGCCGATACCATTGCCGCACACTCGACGGCTTGAAGGTGGCCGACCGGTCTGGTAGGACAGACGAGAGACGCTATGGATTAATACAGTTAATAGTGCGCTCCATGGCTCTCACCTCGCACTTCTGCCGGATAGATACAGGGTGATGGACCGTGAGACTGGCCCGCAGGGTGATGGCGGAGCCCCCCACCGCCCTGGTCTGTGCCCCGAGGGTGTGGCCCACGGGTGACGCCGCTCCGGGGGGGAGGGGGTTGGTACTGCCCCCGCCCGCGCGGGAGGTGGTAGTAGTAGTGGTCAGTGGACTCCTGATTCATCCAGTCGCGCGCTGCAGTCACTAACTGACCAACCAGCGGACATGCAGCAGCCTAAGACAACCCAGGACAGCCTGAGACACCGCCACTGCCACTGATTGGCCAGCCTCACCCATTGCTTCCAGCTCGTTGCACGCTGAGCAACCTCCGCTTTCCGCGCGGACGAACAGGACGAACTTGAAGGAGGACATTCACCGTCGTCCGGAATTAAGTCTCGGCTGGCCAGTGGAGGAACCTAAAAGGTGGATTTACTCAGTGTCAGTGATCTGTATCGGTCTTGTTACGGCCTAATGGTTATTAGTAACGAGATCGGCGTGTAACGCTTCGAGAGCCTAGCTGGTTGGGGCGGAGGGACATACGGAGGTTACCTGCCAAGAGTGAGAGGTACCACTCTGGATATTAATTATAAAAAAGATCGTCACGTGGTACAAGATAGTCACGTGGTACAATACGGTCACGTGGTATAATACGATCACGTGATAAAATACGGTCACGTGGCACAAGACAGTCACGTGGTACAATACGGTCACGTGGTATAATACGATCACGTGGTACCATACGGTCACGTGGTAGAGCCGTAAACCGGAACTACACAGCCGAAGTCGATTCTCCTATGTATATTTTATTTTGTCACCCCGATTTTGAATAATGAAAAGAGTCCACTCCATGATTTGGATGTAGAGCTCTCCACTGTAGCTGTGTATAGCCGCCGATGAGAGTGAGGGGAGGAAGAGGCCGGTCGCTTGCTGCCTCGAGCCTCAACCCCCTATCCACCCACCCACCACTAACCACGTCTATTCAGCCGCTGCTGATCAGCCCATCGGACCCTGTCTGTCACCCCCGTCGGCTACTGAGGGACGGAAACCCCCCCTTCCCCCCTCATCCCCCCCCCCTCCCCCACCCGCCCGCTCGCCGAGGTGTGAGATATTCCCGGCGGCCGGGGGTAAGCAATCTGTCACTGGGGGTAGATACCTGTGATAGCTGACCATCAGAGCTCGGTGCACGGACGGATAGCCCCGAGTACGTCCGGAAACAAGGCCAGCCGATCCCACCCGGACCCGGGGTTGTAAACTCCGGACGCTCCCGGCGCCATGGCCGATAGATACGTATAAATCCCAATTCTGTATCCATGGCAACGTTGAGCGAGTGAGCGCGCTTTATTTGCCCGCCCTCGCGGCGCGTATCGGCGGTCGCACTGTATTATCGCCCGGCGCGATTGTTATGGCGTAAAACACTCGCGACTCGCGCCGGACGGCCAAGTACATCTTTTGTCTTTGTTTAAATAGCCTGGCGGACCCATGTCACAGATCAACGTCTCCTCGGGCTAGAATTAGGCGGCGGGAACCCTTGGGCAATAAATCCTCGTTACTGCCCCTGGACTGGCAGCAGATCGCAGTGGCGGGGTGGGCGGGCAATGCGGGTGACAGGGAGGCGTCTGGAGGCGTCAGGATACCCCACCCTCACCCCACCCTCACCCCCACCCTCAACCGGCGCCCATTGCGTAATCTCCAATATACCGCTGATGAGACGCCTGGGAGAGAGGACAGGAAATCAAAACGGACGCCCCCTCTCGGCTGGAGATAATTGTCGTAGTGTATGTCGGCCGCCGCTAGGGGGCCCGCGGGAGATTGGCATCCTGTGATGGCGGCGCCGTACCACGTCAAACAGCGAGTCATGGGTCACGTGGGCTGCTTCCTCGTGGTCGCCGTCGTCAGCGCCATCGTCCTGGACACAGGTAGGTCACTGCCATCACCATCACCAACACCACCATCACCATCACCATCACATCACCACCATCACCATCGAAACCATCACCACAAGCATTACCATATCACCATGTAAAGTCATAACCATCTTCATTATTGCATATTGATCAACAGCTCTACATTGATTGACTGGGGGGGGGGGGGGCTCGCAAAAGCCTATTTTAACAGTGTATGTTCAGGTTCCCAAAGGGGGGGTTGCAACCCCCGTAACCCCCCCCCCCCTAGATCCGCCCATGGACATCACCATTATCATCTTCACCACCATCTTCACCACCATCTTCACCATCATCTTCACCACCATCTTCACCACCATCTTCATACCATCTTCACCACCATCTTCACCACCATCTTCACCACCATCTTCACCACCATCTTCACCACCATCTTCACCACCATCTTCACCACCATCTTCACCACCATCTTCACCACCATCTTCACCACCATCTTCACCCCCTTTCCCGCATCCCACGTGGAGCTATCTTCATTATGACGTTCTGATCATCGGCCTACGGCGGCTGGTTCGAATGACTGTTCCCTTCTTCTGATTGGCTGCATTCATTAACAGCGTCGACGGTGCCAACAGGTACCGGCGTGATTTTTAAGCCATAAACAAGAACGTTTTGCATGGTGTCTGGCTTATGACGGGGGCAGTCTATTGAAGACCATTCAAGACATAATGGCCAGAACGTCGCGAGGAATTGGTTTATTGAGCTAGGCATTTACGCAGGGAGATGGCGGAAGGGGGCAATACAGTAGAGGGCGCCATCTATCGGAACAAGGCCGCGTCTTCACTCGTATATCAACAACGATCCCTATAGAATCGGGCAACAAATGAAAAGTAGGGAATCTCCTCGTGGCCATGTTGGTAGCGTGTTCGGCTATTGCTAAGTGTGCTCTGCTCGGGCGAGCCTAAGGGACCAGTGCGCGGTTCGAGCCGCATCTGTGAAAATAGTTGTTCAGCTTAAATATTTCTGTGCCTTTCTTCGCAGGGGAATTTATAGGGAATTACTCGACTTGCGGAGAAATGGCTCCTCTCATTCCTGACCTTTCCCAAGGTCGCGACCTTGAGGTCTTCAGTACGTCCTACCTTAAACCAATGGAATTAGATATACGACCCGATTTATCTCAAAACACTTTATAGGATTGAGAGCTGGGGCGGGAGGGGGCAGGGGGGGGGGGGGGGGAGGTGAGTTGGATGGGTCATTTATAAGACATGTGCAAAGTGCCTAAATACTAGACCCGGAAATGGTAACCAGGGCTAAGCGCTGCGTGCCATTGTTACCACATACCCGCCAGGGGGAACCACAACTCCACCCTACCTGAACGTTGCAGCCCTCAGAATGTTTAGAGCGACGCAACGTTTATGTTACATGCGGCCAGCTCTGTGATCCATACTGAGACCCACTCTTCAAACGAGCCTCCGCCTCAATACAATACACTGTTCAAAAAATGAAAGGAGCATAAAATCAACACCCCCCAAAACAAGCATAAATATTTATATTCAATTAATTGGTTATAGCATATTGTTTAATTGCGTGAAAGTTGACTTTGAACCAAATTAAGGATCCGAGTGCCTTGCCCTCAAGCAAAAATGGATTAACTATAGGAAGCCAAGAGAATCCATTTCAGGATGCTCAACAAGTTAGCCAAAAATTAGTTTGAAACATCACTTATTGCTGGGTATTATTGCGTCCCTACAGCGTCCAGGCAAGTTCCCAGTCAGGCGACGAATCACGTCTTGTAGCCTAATGAACAGAAGAAATGACATTGGGAGTGCAACACCCATCTCAAACCTTAAATGGGCGGGGGTGGGGGGGGGGGGGTGTTAGTGCGTTCCGGCACTCCTTTTTATCGAAAAAGCGCATATCAATTGGTTTAAACTTAGTGAAGAACTCCTCAAATGGATGACCAAAATGTTGAAATGGTTATAAATTGGATTCACAAATTCATCACCGAGATACGATTTCTTAAAGGTACTATTTCAACAAATTTGTAAACATTGGCTGGTGCCTGGCCGCTCGCATGCACGGCACCAGGCAGGCCGGCAATCTCGCGATGCCCCCTGGCGTCACGGCCCAGAACTGCACTGTATAACACTCTGCGTGAAGGAGGCGCTGCCAGTCGCGAATTTTTCTTCAAGCATGGCGGATACATCGAGTGATTACGAGCCGGACACAACCCTGGTCGCTTGCTCGCCATATTGATTGTGGGTGATTGTGCCTTGTTCCTGGCCCATCACGTTTAGTATATATATGGTTGGTACCGGTGACTTCAGGAAAGCGAGACGTTGGTGCTCCCTCTGGCGGTCATTACTTCATGCGTGCTATGTCATCAACACGTTTTGAACCCACAACTTTATGTGTACTTTTCTTGTTTACTTTTTGTTGAAATAGCCACTTTAAAAGGTGCTTCCATAAATGTTTTGACCCGTGTATGTGGCTTGGCTTGGTGATGTAGCTGCACGTGATGCAATGATGACAGTAAGCCAGAGTGCTTGCCCTGACATCAGACAGGCAGAACAAGCTCCCGACGTGACCAGCACAGGGTCATTCCTTACCCTGCTCACCCAGTTTGTGGCTTTCCGTCGTCTTCGTGTCGTCACTGGTGCGTCAACGTGGACGTCTATCATAGTACTATAATCTATCAGACAGACTTATAGCTTGTGCCGTCTTGGCTGGCGAGTGTCGACGAAATACGTTGAAAACGTTCCTTCTCGATATCGCCTTAATGAGGATTCAGTTAACTGCAACGAATTTCTGTCATGCACCAAACTAATATACCTGGACCGGTGAAGTGGTTTCAGTGTGTGGCGGCGGACCCAGTCTGATACTCGCCACAATGTAGCGGCGGACCCAGTCTGATACTCACCACAATGTAGCGGCGGACCCAGCCTGATCCCTGCCACAAAGTACCGGCGGACCCAGCCTAATACTCCCCACAATGTAGCGGGGGACCCAGCCTGATCCCTGCCACAATGTAGCGGCGGACCCAGCCTGATACTCGCCACAATGTAGCGGCGGACCCAGCCTGATCCCTGCCACAAAGTAGCGGCGGACCCAGCCTGATACTCGCCATAATGTAGCGGCGAACCCAGCCTGATACTCGCCACAATGTAGCGGCGGACCCAGCCTAATACTCCCCACAATGTAGCGGGGGACCCAGCCTGATCCCTGCCACAATGTAGCGGCGGACCCAGCCTGATACTCGCCACAATGTAGCGGCGGACCCAGCCTGATACTCGCCACAATGTAGCGGCGGACCCAGCCTGATCCCTGCCACAATGTAGCGGCGGACCCAGCCTGATCCCTGCCACAAGTAGCGGCGGACCCAGCCTGATCCCTGCCACAATGTAGCGACAGACCCAGCCTGATCCCTTACACAATGTAGCGGCGGACCCAGCCTGATGTTCGCCACAATGTAGCGGCGGACCCAGCCTGATACTCACCACAATGTAGCGGCGGACCCAGCCTAATACTCCCCACAATGTAGCGGGGGACCCAGCCTGATACTCCCCACAATGTAGCGGAGGACCCAGCCTGATACTCGCCACAATGTAGCGATGGACCCAGCCTGATCTCTACCACAATGTAGCGATGGACCCAGCCTGATCTCTACCACAATGTAGCGGCGGACCCAGCCTGATGTTTGCCACAATGTAGCGGCAGACCCAGCCTGATACTTTCCACAATGTAGCGGCGGCCCAGCCTGATCTCTGCCACAGTGTAGCGGCAGACCCAGCCTGATACTCTCCACAATGTAGCGGCGGACCCAGCCTAATGCTCCCCACAATGTAGCGGGGGACCCAGCCTGATACTCCCCACAATGTAGCGGAGGACCCAGCCTGATACTCCCCACAATGTATCGGCGGACTCAGCCTGATCCTTGCCACAATGTAGCGGCGAACCCAGCCTGTTACTCGCCACAATGTAGCGGCGGACCCAGCCTGATCTCTACCACAATGTAGCGATGGACCCAGCCTGATCTCTACCACAATGTAGCGGCGGACCCAGCCTGATGTTTGCCACAATGTAGCGGCAGACCCAGCCTGATACTTTCCACAATGTAGCGGCGGCCCAGCCTGATCTCTGCCACAGTGTAGCGGCAGACCCAGTCTGATACTCGCCACAATGTAGCGGCGGACCCAGCCTGATCCCTGCCACAAAGTACCGGCGGACCCAGTCTGATACTAGCCATAATGCGGCGGCAGACCCAGCCTGATACTCGCCACAATGTAGCGGCGGACCCAGCCTGATCCCTGCCACAAAGTAGCGGCGGACCCAGCCTGATACTCGCCATAATGTAGCGGCGAACCCAGCCTGATACTCGCCACAATGTAGCGGCGGACCCAGCCTAATACTCCCCACAATGTAGCGGGGGACCCAGCCTGATCCCTGCCACAATGTAGCGGCGGACCCAGCCTGATACTCGCCACAATGTAGCGGCGGACCCAGCCTGATACTCGCCACAATGTAGCGGCGGACCCAGCCTGATCCCTGCCACAATGTAGCGGCGGACCCAGCCTGATCCCTGCCACAAGTAGCGGCGGACCCAGCCTGATCCCTGCCACAATGTAGCGACAGACCCAGCCTGATCCCTTACACAATGTAGCGGCGGACCCAGCCTGATGTTCGCCACAATGTAGCGGCGGACCCAGCCTGATACTCACCACAATGTAGCGGCGGACCCAGCCTAATACTCCCCACAATGTAGCGGGGGACCCAGCCTGATACTCCCCACAATGTAGCGGAGGACCCAGCCTGATACTCGCCACAATGTAGCGATGGACCCAGCCTGATCTCTACCACAATGTAGCGATGGACCCAGCCTGATCTCTACCACAATGTAGCGGCGGACCCAGCCTGATGTTTGCCACAATGTAGCGGCAGACCCAGCCTGATACTTTCCACAATGTAGCGGCGGCCCAGCCTGATCTCTGCCACAGTGTAGCGGCAGACCCAGCCTGATACTCTCCACAATGTAGCGGCGGACCCAGCCTAATGCTCCCCACAATGTAGCGGGGGACCCAGCCTGATACTCCCCACAATGTAGCGGAGGACCCAGCCTGATACTCCCCACAATGTATCGGCGGACTCAGCCTGATCCTTGCCACAATGTAGCGGCGAGCCCAGCCTGTTACTCGCCACAATGTAGCGGCGGACCCAGCCTGATCTCTACCACAATGTAGCGATGGACCCAGCCTGATCTCTACCACAATGTAGCGGCGGACCCAGCCTGATGTTTGCCACAATGTAGCGGCGAACCCAGCCTGATACTCGCCACAATGTAGCGGCGGACTCAGCCTGATCCCTGCCACAAAAGTAGTGGCGGACCCAGCCTGATCCCTGCCACAATGTAGCGGCAGACCCAGCCTGATACTCCCCACAATGTAGCGGCGGCCCAGCCTGATCTCTCCCACAATGTAGCGGCGGACCCAGCCTGATCCCTGTCACAATGTAGCGGCAGACCCAGCCTGATACTCTCCACAATGTAGCGGCGGCCCAGCCTGATCTCTGTCACAATGTAGCGGCAGACCCAGCCTGATACTCTCCACAATGTAGCGGCGGCCCAGTCTGATCCTTGCCACAATGTAGCGGCGAACCCAGCCTGTTACTCGCCACAATGTAGCGGCGGACCCAGCCTGATCCCTGCCACAAAAGTACCGGCGGACCCAGCCTGATACTCGCCACAATGTAGCGGCGGACCCAGCCTGATACTCCCCACAATGTATCGGCGGACCCAGCCTGATCCCTGCCACAATGTAGCGGCGGACCCAGCCTGATCCCTGTCACAATGTAGCGGCAGACCCAGCCTGATACTCTCCACAATGTAGCGGCGGCCCAGCCTGATCTCTGCCACAAGGTAGCGGCAGACCCAGTCTGATACTCTCCACAATGTAGCGGCGGCCCAGTTTGATCCTTGCCACAATGTAGCGGCGAACCCAGCCTGTTACTCGCCACAATGTAGCGGCGGACCCAGCCTGATCCCTGCCACAAAAGTACCGGCGGACCCAGCCTGATACTCGCCACAATGTAGCGGCGGACCCAGCCTGATACTCCCCACAATGTAGCGGCGGCCCAGCCTGATCTCTCCCACAATGTAGCGGCGGACCCAGCCTGATCCCTTACACAATGTAGCGGCGGACCCAGCCTGATGTTCGCCACAATGTAGCGGCGGACCCAGCCTGATACTCACCACAATGTAGCGGCGGACCCAGCCTAATACTCCCCACAATGTAGCGGGGGACCCAGCCTGATACTCCCCACAATGTAGCGGAGGACCCAGCCTGATACTCGCCACAATGTAGCGATGGACCCAGCCTGATCTCTACCACAATGTAGCGATGGACCCAGCCTGATCTCTACCACAATGTAGCGGCGGACCCAGCCTGATGTTTGCCACAATGTAGCGGCAGACCCAGCCTGATACTTTCCACAATGTAGCGGCGGCCCAGCCTGATCTCTGCCACAGTGTAGCGGCAGACCCAGCCTGATACTCTCCACAATGTAGCGGCGGACCCAGCCTAATACTCCCCACAATGTAGCGGGGGACCCAGCCTGATACTCCCCACAATGTAGCGGAGGACCCAGCCTGATACTCCCCACAATGTATCGGCGGACCCAGCCTGATCCTTGCCACAATGTAGCGGCGAACCCAGCCTGTTACTCGCCACAATGTAGCGGCGGACCCAGCCTGATCTCTACCACAATGTAGCGATGGACCCAGCCTGATCTCTACCACAATGTAGCGGCGGACCCAGCCTGATACTCGCCACAATGTAGCGGCGGCCCAGCCTAATACTCCCCACAATGTAGCGGGGGACCCAGCCTGATCCCTGCCACAATGTAGCGGCGGACCCAGCCTGATACTCGCCACAATGTAGCGGCGGACCCAGCCTGATACTCGCCACAATGTAGCGGCGGACCCAGCCTGATCCCTGCCACAATGTAGCGGCGGACCCAGCCTGATCCCTGCCACAAGTAGCGGCGGACCCAGCCTGATCCCTGCCACAATGTAGCGACAGACCCAGCCTGATCCCTTACACAATGTAGCGGCGGACCCAGCCTGATGTTCGCCACAATGTAGCGGCGGACCCAGCTTGATACTCACCACAATGTAGCGGCGGACCCAGCCTAATACTCCCCACAATGTAGCGGGGGACCCAGCCAGATACTCCCCACAATGTAGCGGAGGACCCAGCCTGATACTCGCCACAATGTAGCGATGGACCCAGCCTGATCTCTACCACAATGTAGCGATGGACCCAGCCTGATCTCTACCACAATGTAGCGGCGGACCCAGTCTGATGTTTGCCACAATGTAGCGGCAGACCCAGCCTGATACTTTCCACAATGTAGCGGCGGCCCAGCCTGATCTCTGCCACAGTGTAGCGGCAGACCCAGCCTGATACTCTCCACAATGTAGCGGCGGACCCAGCCTAATACTCCCCACAATGTAGCGGGGGACCCAGCCTGATACTCCCCACAATGTAGCGGAGGACCCAGCCTGATACTCCCCACAATGTATCGGCGGACCCAGCCTGATCCTTGCCACAATGTAGCGGCGAACCCAGCCTGTTACTCGCCACAATGTAGCGGCGGACCCAGCCTGATCTCTACCACAATGTAGCGATGGACCCAGCCTGATCTCTACCACAATGTAGCGGCGGACCCAGCCTGATGTTTGCCACAATGTAGCGGCGAACCCAGCCTGATACTCGCCACAATGTAGCGGCGGACTCAGCCTGATCCCTGCCACAAAAGTAGTGGCGGACCCAGCCTGATCCCTGCCACAATGTAGCGGCAGACCCAGCCTGATACTCCCCACAATGTAGCGGCGGCCCAGCCTGATCTCTCCCACAATGTAGCGGCGGACCCAGCCTGATCCCTGTCACAATGTAGCGGCAGACCCAGCCTGATACTCTCCACAATGTAGCGGCGGCCCAGCCTGATCTCTGCCACAATGTAGCGGCAGACCCAGCCTGATACTCTCCACAATGTAGCGGCGGCCCAGTCTGATCCTTGCCACAATGTAGCGGCGAACCCAGCCTGTTACTCGCCACAATGTAGCGGCGGACCCAGCCTGATCCCTGCCACAAAAGTACCGGCGGACCCAGCCTGATACTCGCCACAATGTAGCGGCGGACCCAGCCTGATACTCCCCACAATGTATCGGCGGACCCAGCCTGATCCCTGCCACAAAAGTACCGGCGGACCCAGCCTGATACTCGCCACAATGTAGCGGCGGACCCAGCCTGATACTCCCCACAATGTAGCGGCGGCCCAGCCTGATCTCTCCCACAATGTAGCGGCGGACCCAGCCTGATCCCTGCCACAATGTAGCGGCGGCCCAGCCAGACCTCTGCCACAATGTAGCGACGGACCCAGCCTGCTCCCTAACACAATGTAGCGGCGGACCCAGCCTGATCCCGGCCACAATGTAGCGGCGGACCCAGCCTGATACTCGCCACAATGTATCGGCGGACCCAGCCTGATCCCTGCCACAATGTAGCGGCGGACCCAGCCTGATACTCGCCACAATGTAGCAGCGAACCCAGCCTGATGCTCGCCACAATGTAGCAGGGAACCCACCCCGATGCTCGCTAACGGCGGATCGACCCATCCTAGCTGGAACTCGCCAATATCCTGCCACCAGACCTTTTTATCAAATTATTTCCCAACATCTGTTTTGGTCTCCGCCGGGAGCCGTGCCTGCTACAGCCGGGCTTCCCCCCCCATTAAATGTGCTGGTTCCCCGCTGGGCTGGGCTGGCCTGGGTCCCGGGCTCCCAGGCGGCGCGGCCCGGGAGATTGGAGACGACCATCGTGACCGGCCACCGCTATTATCACTTAACACTGGAAACATCTAATGTTAACAACGCCGCAGTCAAAACTGGTCGGGCCAGCGCCATCACCGGTACTTTATGGTAACCCATCTGGGACACGCTCCTTTCCCAGTCCAGCGGCCGGCCGGGGGGTGGGGTGTTTCAACACCAAGGGGGCGGGGGGGTGGGGGGGGCACAGGGAGAGGGGGGGGGGGGGCTTCACCACCAGGGGGGGTGGGGGATTTAACACCAATTGGGGCGGTGCATCGTGGAGGCCATCACAGGCTTTGATAGGATGTGATAGGATGGTCTGGGGGCCACGCATCTCTAGTCTTCCCAGTGGAGGTAGCCGAGGACCCCATATCACTGCTATATAGGATGGTGTAGTCTTGAACCCATATCACTCCTATATGGGGTGGTGTCTTAAACCTATGGCATCCATAAAAGGCTGAGTGCTTTGAATCCATATGGCTCATATAAAGATGGTGTCACACACTGAAACCACTCCCACATGTAGCCAACTCAAGTGCTTTGAGCTGTGGGGGAGGGGTCACGTTCTTGAAACTGTAACCAAGGGTCACTGACTTCGATCTGTTGCCATGGATTCAGTATCCGAAACCTCAGCCAACGGGTCGATGCACAACATCCGATAAACATGAAACTCTCCCGGACAAAACGCTTCCTAGCCTCAATGGTAATGAATGCGGCCAACGCTAACCGCCCGAGTCTTTACGCCACCTTCCCCCCCCCCCCCCCCACCCACGTCCCGCCCCGACTCCACACCCCACCCACCGGGCAACGTCTTCTGTCCGATCCCGGAGAACATCCCGAGATGTCGGCATAATCACCCAGTGTTCGACACTAGGGGGCGCCAGAGAGACCCCCCCGCCGCGGATTAACATTGCATCCATCAGTCGCCGTCATAATGCATGGTCCCGGTGAAAGAAGTGCCGGGCCAGTATTTCCCATCACCCGGTCGAGCCTCTTGGCGGAACTCTCTCGCTGTAGACGGTCTCGCCTAGTATGGCCACATTTATTTTGTATGAGGCCAAAAGAGCGCGTTCTCCGCGTGGCGAGTGTTTGGTGGTGGGTGTGTAACCATGCTGTTGCGGTGGCTAGTTCCCAGGGTGTATAAAGCCTCGCGTTGTATCGGTATGTCACGGTGATGCCATCGATGTGCTGTGAATACCACTCCGGTCTGGCAGGAGGAGGAGGGGAGGGGACAGGCCATCCATGGGAGACCACTTCCCGTGACACCTGACTGACGGGATTCAATACAACACCGGATAATGGCGGTGTCCATTCAGGAACCTATGGCTTCCCTCCCATAACAGTAGCTAACGTCT